>SNQJ01S0072617.1:0-30607 GCA_010110895.2 Picea sitchensis
CAACCAATGACATCAATCAAACCAAACCATTTACATCAATGACATATGATCCAACAATCTCCCAAGTAATCAAACCATTGGCATCAATGACAAACCATTGGCATCAATGACAACATGATCCAACAGAGGATGTATTGAAGTTTCCATGAAAATATTCTAATGGTGGTGGTATGAGTTTTGTCTTCTCTCTTTGTATGTATTTCCTGTATTTCTGATTTCATTTACACTGTCTTCTGTTTAAATTGGATATTTAAAGTCCCATAATTCATCTTGTGATGCTCTCGGATTAAGAAATTTAAACTATTTTAATTTCTTCTTAACTAAGTTAGAATTCATTTATTTAATGTTCTGATACAATTATATGTTTTCCCTTTCTTCTTACACTCTACAAATTACAATTTATAACTCAGATGTATCGCCTCATTTAGCCTTTATCCTCTGGAGAGTTCTACCGACTATTCTATGCTTACATTCGTTTTCAGAAGTTTGACTCCATATCCCTAAGTGTCCCTCCCCTTCCTTGCCAACAAAATCATAAAAACTCTTCAAAACAACAAAACCTAGCGAGTGATTTATTAAAGAAAACCCATCTATTAAAGACCAAGTGACAGGAGAGAGTCCTCTTTGAGCTGAGTAGGCTAGTACTCAACTCTAAAGTGGTTTGCAGGTTGTTGGGACCACATATTGTACCTTTTTGCTCATACTTTTTGCCATTGTTATACCCTTCATCACCTGTATTTAGACTCATATTATCACTTCATCTGATCACCTCAAGGAATACAACGTCCTTTCTCATCACTATATGTTTAATTTGTTTTGAATAACACTTTACATTACTTTAGAACCTAACCATTGATTAGAAGTGCAGAAGTGTCCATATTTGAAGAACAGTATTTCAAGCCGATGCTGAAACACAAAACCCCTAAGTGTCCTCTCCCCTTCCTTGCCAACAAAATCATAAAAACTCTTCAAAACAACAAAACCTAGCGAGTGATTTATTAAAGAAAACCCATCTATTAAAGACCGCGACGTGAGAGATCCCTCTATGAGTTGAGTAGGCTAGTACTCAACTCTAAAGTGGTTTGCAGGTTGTTGGGACCACATATTGTACCTTTTTGCTCATACTTTTTGCCATTGTTATACCCTTCATCACCAGATTTAGACTCATATTATCACTTCATCCGATCATTCCAAGGTATACAACGCCCTTTCTCATCACTATATGTTTAATTTGTTTTGAATAACACTTTTACATTACTTTTGAACCTAACCATTGATTATTGAAGTGCGTATGTCCATATTTGCGTAATAGTATTTCATACCCATTGTCGAAACACGTAACCCGCCCAAGCCGCTTGAGTCAGATAACAAACACTCCGAGTCGCTACACAACCGGGAGGATGCATATGCCGTAAACACGGCAGCCTACAATTTATCAATGCGATGTCGAACACTGAGTCGCTACACGGGCCCCGAGGATGCATATACAAACACCTAAGCAGCCTACACCATTCAATGCATGTCGAAACACTCAGTCGGCACTCGCCTAAGATGCCGACACGAGGAGGCCGCCACGACAAGCCGAACACGAAGTCCCGGCCAGCCTAGCAGTCAAGCCGACACAATTGCGTACTAAAACAACATTAGCAGCTATGAAGAGACTCATAATCAGCCGTAACAACAATGATTCGTCCAACCCCGGTAGATAGCATTGGTTGCATAAGAATAGGACACCCTATGTCGATTTAGAAAGAAGATCCGGATTCAAGCAGAAGATCCAGACTGCTTTCAGCACGATGAATGATGGGATTTCCTTTAAATTCAAGGGAAATCACCATTCAAAAATCAATCTTTATGTACTAAGAACTTCACAGAAGCGGGACGCATTCTGTACCTCCAATCTGTAATGTGACATTTCAACAGATGAATAAAAGACTGCTTTGATAATTCGCCTCTAAGTTTTCCTTGCTCTGTGGGAATCTTGTGAGATGGGAGGGCCCACCTCTTCACAAGATTCATCCCTTAGGTAGACGGTGATTGTTTAATTCTTGTTTATATTTTGTTTGGATCATTATCATTGGAACATCGGTTATGGATTTTGGCGCGTCGTAAACACTACCTAATTGCTCTTAGTTATTGAATGGAATTGTAATTTTTTATCGCCATCTTGTGTGGTGATTCTATGTTAGCCAGAGATTTGGTTAAAGATTCCTGCACGCATGCAAAGGGATTAAAATATCGACCCTCTGTAGAATTCGCTCCTCGCCTACCGTATAGACCAAGGTTTGATAAAGCACCTCGCCGACAGAAGGAATTCCAGTCATCTTGACCCTCGCCACAGTAGATCTCTTTTTTCCTGCAGTTGTGTTAGCCAGATTTGGTTAAAGGTCCCTGCCAACCAGGAAGGGATTGCAACATCTTGTCTTCTGTAGATTTTCTTTATCCTTGCAAGTGTGCTAGCCGAGATTTGGTTAAAGTGTCCCTCCCGTACCAGAAGGGGTTGCAACACCTTGTCTCCTTTAAAATCCCTCTTACCCCTGCAAGTATGATAGCCATAGATTTGGTTAAATGTCCCTGCCAAATGAAGGACCGTGAACACTTTGTCTTTCTCTCAGATTCTTCACCTCCTCAGTAGTGTGTTAGTCGCGATTAAGGGTCCCTACTTAAAGGAAGGAACCAAACATCCTACTCACTGCCTATTTTTCCCGTGTTAATCAACTGCTAGAGATCCGCTAGAAAGAAAGGAATCGTATCGCTTTTGTTCTCTGTAGGACTTCAATCTCACAAGTGTGCTATCAGAAGTAAGGCCCAAGGTTCCCGCTTAGACAGAAGGAACTAAGTGTTTGTTCTCTCTGTTAGATAGAGCTTATTGTTTTCCTCATTATTGCTTTCATGAGAGTGTTAGTACTCTAGTCCGCTTGAGAGTAAGGGTCCCTCGCTCGATTACAAGATAGTTGTTCTTACCATTGCAATGTTATTCTTTAAATGTAATCCGTGATTCTTAATTGAACTACAAAGAATTGCAATAGGGAGATTCTTTCCTATGATACAATTCAAAGCTTCAGTTCACTCTCAAATAGTTAGATAGAATGATTTCTTACCACAACACTGCTTTCTTCTAATTGAGCATATATAGTGGCGCAGCCTATCTTTGAAACAAAGACTGGGTTGATAATTTATGTCACTTGGTTGTTTGAAATAATTAAGCAATTATAGTGACCAAATACTGTGTTACCTTTGGTCATTTTTTATCACAACAAATTTACAGAGTTAATATTTTACGCCATTGTCGATCTATTAATCGAATATTTTCCCTGGGAAAAGAACAACTCAAAGCTTCAGATTTGATTCCTATGGTGACAATGAATCAAACACCTTTTTGGCTAAACTATTCTTACCCTGATGACTCTACTATAAAGAGACCAAGAAAGATGGTGCATTGGAGCAAGAAATCATGTCTCCTAAGAGAATTCATACCAGAAGAAACCTAGACATAGAAGCAATAATCCCTGTGTCTGATCCTGAGAAAATCTTTCACAAAAGAAAAGAAAATACAGTTGAATCATTTTCTTTCCTCGACATAAATCTATCTTTACCCAAAGAGGGAGTAAAAATCATTGAAGACCTTGATTTTGATTTGAAATTTGAGAAAACTTTGTTTAGAACTAGATTTGAATCCAATTTGACTGAAATCATATTTGATAAGAAGAGGTTCCAAGATTTGATTTCAGCTACCTCTATTAGAACCGATGTGATTCCTACTCAGAACAATCAACCACATCAATTTCTTCCTGCAGCTATGGCATCTAGGTTTCCCTATTCATTTAAGCCTGCCATAGATTTTCCTAGGACTATAACGAGGATTGAGTTGTATGATGTTGAAAGCAATGTGTTATCTCAAACACACTTAGACTAGTTCAATGATTTTGTAGACATTGAAGAATTAGATTATGAAGATGAAAAAATAAGGTTGTTTGTGCACAAAGTCTAGATGTGGAAGTAAGAAAATGGTTCAGAGTTCTTCCCAACAACAAGTATCCCCATTTTGTAGCCTTTGAAAACACAATTTTGCAAAGTAAGATAAGAAATCCCCTTTCTATTAAGTTAACTCAAGACAACAACATGAGAAGATCACCCCGATGAAATAAGACAAGAGTTTTCAACTAGATTTATGAAAGGTTACAACTCAATTCCTACTGAAGTAAAACCTTCTCCTAAGGTTGCTCAACTTAGATATGTCAATTCTTTGAAAATGATTTTGCTTTGTTGTTAAGATAAAGAAGATAAAATTCACTAGATGATATGATGAGTGATGCAACAGAAGTTGAAGTAAATCTAATGGTTTGGGTACAAAGATAAAATATAATTCTATTAGAGACATAAAAAGGTTCAAGATAAGACACATCCTTCAACCTCATAGTCATCAGAAGAGATATTTGAATTGATGGATGAAGACTATGGAGAAAAATCATGGAAATTATGTCCTTAGATAATAATCCTAACACCAAATAACAAGCTGATGTTCCACCCAAAAAAACCAAAGAATACCAACAGTTCCACAAATCAAGCAAAGAGACTGGTGGAACCGGTGACCAACAACAGTCCTCCCTTTCAAAACAATTATGTAAATGAAAAATTTTGATGAAACTTTGAAGACACTACACATTGTTGTATGGTGATGAAAGATAGGTGTTTTTAACTAAAGAAGAAAATGATTAGTTCATGGATGCAACTGATATATTCATGTAGGAGAATGATGAAAGGTTGTCAGTGGAAAGGGAAGACTACTAGAAATGACTGTAGAATGCCATCATAGCACCTGTAAACAATATAATCTTCAAGAAAAAGGTTCCCTGCAAATCATCCAAAGGAAATCCTACCAGTCAATCTAAAATAGTAACCTTCTTTCAAGTCACTAAAATGACTGCTAAAGAATGCTATGGAGAAAGGAGCGTAAGGAAGAACTCTCCAAAGAAAGTTCCGAACAAAGAAAGGAGACAACATCAAAGTGGTAGAAAAAACTCAATCTCCTTTAACTTTGAAAGTGAGATGACCAAAATTAAAATCTCTTGCTCCATTTAATGAGTTGATAAAAAATAGTGAATATAGAAATCATATCATCAAGATTCTCAAGATGGAAGAAACTTCGATACTTTAAATATATAAGATGATCATCCCGCCATCTTATTTCTTGGTCTACGTAGAGGAGAGAGTAGTGATGTTGATGAGTCCTCTCATAGGGTCCTTAACCCACATTATTATTAGGTAGAACAATATATCTCGATGTAATAAAGAACAATATTAATAAGGCCTTTCAATAAAATAGAATATATGGACAAGAAGACCTAATAGAAGCCCGGGCCTAGAATGATCTTCCTTTAAATGCTTCTTTAGTATAATAGAAGTCGAGGGCATGAGAACCCTATCTTGGATATTATTGTAATAGAGCTCGCTCGACTGGAGGTTGCCCCATAGAAGAGTGCTCGAACACGCTTTCGATTCAAAGTGCTATTGTTATTCTTAATTATTTCAAAGGTTATTGTGTGTGAATGTTCGGTTATATTGTCATATTCGCTATTACTAGCATTTTATCTTTGTTCTTCATACATTTTATATCCGGTATATTACAAGTGTTATCAGATAACTTTCCTCGACAGAAGTGTGGGTTAATTTATTTCCGTGGTAGAGACGATTCTGTGTTACCTTTTGAGCCACATAGATCCGTTTATACCATAAACTGCATGTTGAGGGATTCATACATGCAGAAATATAAGTGGTACTTAAGCGACCATCTCAAGGCTTTCACCCTTTGTAACCTTATTGGTACCCCTTCGGTAATAGCGATTAGACAACACTCGTATGGACGACCTAGATTATCTCCGAAGCCCTCTTAGATAAATTCCATTGGCCGGACTACTATATAGTGGCATCGAGAAAAACACTCTTGAAGATTACTCTCTAGTACTTGTGTAATTTGGTAGTATGGATAAGGGTACGGGTCTATCCTTCTTAGTTAGTGCCCTCGAGATATTAACAGTACCATCATTGACCCTCACACGTATCGTAGAGCTAGTAGGACGTGGAAAACCCCATTCAGAGAACCCTTGAATACCTAACCCTTGGGGACAAACATAAACAAATTAAACAGACAAGATCTATTATTGTCACAAGAACTATGGTCGGGTTGCTGCAATACAAATTTCTTTTTGGTTAAGCATTTAAGCATTTCCTACGATTCTTCACTGTGACGTTAAAAAAAAGGAACTGAAATTGTTTCACCATTATTTCAGCCTCTATTCCATTGGAATCATCTTCTTTCATTCTTATCATATCTTTCATCCATATCATTTTTTTTTGAAAATGTTTTACCCCTCCCCATCCCTTTTTAGTTCCCCATCCTCATGGCCCATACTATAGCCAAGACGGAAGCTCACTTCAACACCTTTGCAGCCTGGTTCATTGAGACCAAGTAACAAGAAGTGAAATAGCTCAGTGTTAATGTTGCCGCCATCAATACAATCATGCAGTCCTCAATGGAGAAATCAAACAAGACCACCACCCAAATTTGAATCATTCTTTTTTGGCACTCTGCACCAAACCACATATCCCCACAGATATTCCCTTTCTTCTTCCTCACCAAGCATTATTACCGAAGGTGACCACTTTCTTATTCATACCTGCGTAACATCACTTTCAACGTGACCTTCACCTTCCATGGGTGGATGTGGACCAAATTTGATGGCTCGTAATTTCAGTTGGTAACCTAAATGGAACATTACTTTCTTTATACAACATTACATATGACTTCGCCAAACTTCCTAGATGGTGTTCTCCATCTAGATCAAGAACGTTGGCATGGTGGCAATGGAAATTTTTTCTCGGCCAAGGTATATTGCTTGGAGACAATTTGTTGTAGCTT
The DNA here is from genome assembly GCA_010110895.2 of Picea sitchensis. Classification (NCBI taxonomy): domain Eukaryota; kingdom Viridiplantae; phylum Streptophyta; class Pinopsida; order Pinales; family Pinaceae; genus Picea; species Picea sitchensis. Next base: position 6,920 of record SNQJ01S0072617.1, read on the forward strand.
ATGAACGCTTTGAGACTGACACCAACCATTGGGGTCATTTGACAAAGCTGAAACAATTAGGAACAAGTGGAAGACTTTATAGTCATTGAAATACCGATTTTTAGAAACAGGGCATGTCCGATGCCTTTTCCCGAGTGTTTTATCAACGGCCTCAAATATGAAATTCGGGCCCATGTCCTCATGGGATCTACCGAGATTTGGGTGGAGGCTACCAAAGAGATAGCACAACAAGTTGTATCTTCTCAAACCGAAAACCCTCCTCCTTCATCCCTCAAGCCCCTAAACTAGTAAATCCCACTACTCCTCTCGCCCACTAAAGATCCAAAATTGACTCCTTCTGCTAAAATGGCATCCAACCAAAGGCCTTTGTTATAACTACAATGAAAAATATTTCACAGGCCACAGTAAAGAATATAATCATTTTATGGTTATCTCCTCAGGAGGTTTCGAAAGAAGATGAAGAAACTCCTCTATGTCTAAATCACCTGAAACCACTAACATACCTCCTCGTAATTCCTCCTATAAAGTAGAACCGCCATTTCCCTCAATGCTCTCACTGTTTCTCTCGCCTCAAAAACCCTCGCTTAATCTGCTATGATCAAGCATAGGAAGGTCATCATTCTAGTTGATAGTGGTAACACTCCTAATTTCATTCATCACAAGATGTTCAAGAAACTCATTGCCACATCCACGCCATCAATAATTTCCAAATCATGACTGCTGGTGGTTCCATGAAATGTCGAGAGCTAGAAAAAATGTGTGTCTCAAATTGGTGACTACCACCGAACTCCATGTTTACTCCACATGGGAGGCTGTGACATTGTGCTGGGTACAAACAACTAAGGACTTTGGGTCCCATTCTCATGGATTTAAGGACTTAACCATGCATTCGACCAAGAGGGAAACCGCCACATTATAAGTTCCAAGGCATCACCAGGCTCAACGATAATTAGTTCTCATCACATGGAAAAGTTACTCAAAAAAGGGTCATTCTGGTGTCATTCACCAACTCCATGCCATACAAGCAAGAGAGACACCTTCCGTAGTCGGGTAAGACTGCTCCAAGCCATCTTTTCTAAACATCAATTGTTCTTTTCAACTCCCCAAGGCCTCCCTCCTTCCATGGTGTTCATGATCATTCCATTCCCTCACGATCAGAAGCCTCCCAATATCCATTCAGATCATCATCCCTTTGTACAAAAAAGTGAAATTGAGAAATGGTCTAGGAACTCCTTAAAGCAGGCATTATCCACTCCCTAGTACGAGCTCCTATTCATCTCATGTGGTCATGGTCCCGGCGAAAGAAGGTTCTGGTGAATGTGTCCTGACTTCCAAGCCCTCAACAAACTTACCATCAAAGACACCCTCTATTCTCATTGATGACCTCCTCGATGAGTTGAGTGGCACCCACCTCGGGACTAAACCGGATTCGCTCAAGCTACCACTAGATACATATGAAAGAGTAAGATATTCTCAAGACTGCTTTTAGAACTCATGAGGGCCACTATGAGTTTCGGGTCATGCCCTTGGCTTGTGTAATGCCCTCCACCTTCCAAAGCCTCATGAATCATGCCTTCAATCCTTTTCTCCGGGCCATTTTGTCTTAGTTTTCTTTGATGATATCCTCATCTATAGTAAAACCTAGACGACCCATCTTGCTCATGTGAATTGAGTTCTCCATCTACTCTCTCGTGACACCAAATTTTTCTGAAATGGTCTAAATGTGCTTTTATGCCTTGGAAGTAGAATAATGGGTCATTTGGTTGGAAAAGATGGTGTTAGGTGGATCCTAAAAAGATTGAAGCTATGCAAGACCTGCCTCACCCAAATACCTAAGAGCTTGCATGGATTTCAGGCTTAATAGGCATATCTCAAGTTTGTTAAGAATTATGGGAAGATTACAACACCTCCTCAATCGCTCTCCTAAAAAACTCTTTCACTTGGACTCCTAAATTACTATTCAAGATTTCTAAACCTTGAATATGGCCATGTACCACTCACCTTTCCCTTCCCAATTTCTAAAAAAGACCTTTGTGTTGAATGTGATGCCTTAGGAAAGGAATTGGTGTTGTCCTTATGCAAGAGTGGTGCAAACCCATGGCCTTTACCAGAAAGAAACTATCTTAAATAAATCTGGGAAAATCCATCAATGAAAAGGAAATGTTGGCTATCTCCGCATATAGATCCTGCGGGTATCCTATTCATTGGGGCAATGGTTCCAAATTAAGACACCATCAAAGCCTCAAGTATTTAGAACAATGTATTTCCTCCCCACAACAAGAATGGGTGACTAAACTCTTTGATATGATTATGAGATCATTTTATAAGAAAGGCAAAGATAATGTGGTTAAGCAATGAACTTTCCTCAAAATACATGAAGATGAAGGATCCCTTTTTTCTTTCATTCATTGTACTAGATTGGCTCAAAGTCGTTCAGAATGCATACAAGATCCCTAAAGTTCACAGTTGATCCAACAATCGCAGTCCACGTTCACTTTCCCCGGGGTTCTCTTGGCTCCATGAGGAACTTGATACAAAGTCCATTTATATTTAAGCAAACAATTGCAACTTAAATCTATGGTGTTTTTTGAGCTTCATGATACACCCATAGAAGGGCACTCGGGATTCGTTCTCAAACCTATGACAAGGTCAAACGCTCTTTTTTCTCGATGGTATGAAACAAGACATTCGTAATTTTGTAGTTAAATGTGACGTGTATCAATGAAACAAAGGAGAAACAGCCAAATATCATGGAACACTACAACTGCTTCTGATCCCACCCGCTATTTGGAAGGATATTCTATGGATTTTATTACCGCTACCTCCATATCTGGAAATAACCAATATCATGGTGGTTGTTGATTGCCTTCCAAGTACGCCATTTATGTACCCTTCAACACCCATTTACAAACATCCATGGTGGCTCTCTCGCCAAAATTTTCATGGACCAGGTCTTTCAAGCTTCATGGCATGCCACATTTTTTTTTTTTTTTTTTTTTATCGTGACCCAACTTTCACAATTTTTGGCAAGAATTGTTCAAGATACAAGGCACATAATTGCATCTCAACACAGTTTTTATCATCCTCAGACCGATGGACAAATAGAAGTTGTCAGCAAGTGTTTGAAAACATATTTTGAGGTGTTTTACTCAAAACAAAATCAAGGTTCACTTTACAATTCCTAGTCAATGGTGGTACAACACTTCATAGCATACATCTACACGCATGACTCATTTTGAAGCAGATATGGACATAAGCCACCTTCACTTCACTCATACTTACTGGGTGCCTCGGAGGTCCAGGCAGTTGACCTTAACACTTAGCCGAGAGGCCATTCTCTGTGCTCTCAAAGATAATTTGTTCATGGCACGTAATCGAGAAGCAACAAGTAGATCAAGGTCACTTTGAATGTCAATTCACAGAAGGGTATGAGGTGTTTCTTTGACTGCAACCATACAAGCAACTTCCCTCAAGGACGAAAGCATTGTCGTAAGATATCGCCTAAATTTTATGGTCCTTATACCATGCTCAAGCTGCAGGGGACGAGTCAGCCTATCGTATTAGTTAGCTTTGTCCAACCATTCGATGCTACATCCTATTTTCATGTTTCATGCTTAAAGAAGGTGATTAGAGCTATGCCAAATTCAACCAACCTTCTAGAGCAATGTAAGAATGATCCATTTGGCTACAAAAAAAAATCCATTTTGGACCAGCGTGAATGTCACCTACATTAGAGAACCATCAAGGAAGTAGTACAGTGGAAAGATACAACTCAAAGACGCCACTGGGAACCACCATTCGCAAAGAATTTCTTTTCATCTCAAGCCTCAGGACAAGGGATGATTTTAAGGGTAAAATATGTTAGGGTCCCAACCCGCACACAGGTAGAACAATATATTCGTGATGTAATAAAGGTCAATATTAATAAGGCCTTTTCAATAAAATAGAATAAGGTGGATGTAAGACATTCCATAGAAGCTTCTCCTCATTTCAGAAGTATCTTCCTCTAGATGCTTCTTTTAGTATAAATAGGGAGCTCAGGGTATGAGAACCCTAGCTTGATATTATTGTAATAGAGCCTTCTCAACTGGAGTTTTCCCAAGAGGTCCGTGAACATTAAGCTAGATTCAAAGTGCTATTGCTTGTTATTCTTATATCATTTCATATTGTGGTGAATGTTCTGGTAAAATTGTTGTTATTCTGCCATACTAGCATTTTATTTCTCTCGCCTACATACATTTTACATCCGTATATTACACCCTCCTTTCCATATAAAGTTAGCCCAAGATTCAAGATATGACTCTTACACAATGCTATGTTAGATTAAGGAGAATCCCATAATATAATGCCAAAGGTGGTCATGGACCAATTAGGCCTTACAAAGATCTTTTCTCTTTGGATTCAAGGAAGGTGAAGTGCTTAGGACTAATCAAAGATAGTATGGTATCTTTATCAAATTCCAACAAAAATATGGTCATGGATGTGGCAGTTGTTGATATTCCTAATAAATTTGGCATGTCATATCTAGATCAGTGTATCGCAACTGAAGGTGCTAAATTCTTTAATTAAAATAAAGTACCAAGGCAAGTGTTTTCTTCCCTAGGTGCCTAAGGGGGAGAAATTGTCGAATGGTCCTAGTCATTTAATTCTAGATGCAAATTGTGCAGACTTTATGATTAAAGTGAGGGTGATGAAGAGACATCAAATTTCAGCCACCATCTAATCTAATCTCAACCTTTAGATTATAAAACTCCTCACCTCTCCTCATGAGGTCTATCAAGGCAAGAGGGCTTAATCTATTCTGGGTAAGTTGAAGCAATAATTTTCTTGTTGAGATAGCAAGAGACTCTTGGTGAGATGCGCCAAGAGGTTCTTGGTGAGATGCCAAGAACAAGAGAAGTTGGAAGTATTCTTGTTGAGAGAACAAGAGAGTTCAAGAATTTTATTGAGAGAACAGAGAGCAAGAGAGGTCGAATAAGAAAAGAGACAACAAACAATTTCGGGAGGTATTGCATGCATCTCCAAGGTCATTAATAGCATTTAGTGGCATCAAAAAATTGAGTTCCAGCGTAGTTTTGCCACCTAATTTTGAGGACATCCGCATAACATTAATGGCTGCATACCAGAGAGCTGTACGAATTTCTTGTTCATAAATTGAGGAGCAAAGCAACAGGAATGTCCAGATAAGTTTGTGTAAATATCCGAAGATGAATATGCTCTAGTTAATTCTCGTAAGATCATAATAATGCAAAGCCCTCTCACCGGGTTTTCCCTTCTAGTTTTTCCGTAATAAAGGACCTAATATCTGTGTTCATATTTTCTCAGTTTCAGATATTGTCGATATTTTATTTCCTCGCAGTTGAAACGATGTTCGTAATCCCTCATGTTTCAGCTCAAGTTTATTTTCAAGTTTTTATACGTAAACACGGCCGTGGAGTATATGTCAAACACAAGCACGGCAGAATATATGATGAACACAATGCCGAAATATATGTCGAACACCGCCAGGAGTATATGCCGAAACACAATGCTGTAACAACTGAAACACAAAGTTGTCAATATAGCGCCTAAACACGTTAAGCCGAAGTCATATGGCCGAAACACCACGAGTATATATAAACACAGTACTGTAACATATGCTAAAACACAATGCTGAGTATATGTCGTAAACACGTTGGCCGAAATACAAAACACCACCGGTGAGTATATGTCGGAACACGTATTGTAACACATACGTCAACACGCGTCGAAGCCCATATGCCGTAAACACCGCCATGAGTATATGCCTAAACACAGGGTTGTAACATATGCTAAAACGTTGATGAAACCGAGTTTGGCATTTAAATTTGCTGAAAAATCATGAGACCTAAACCGCTGGGGTTTTGAAAAAATTTAACATGGTATCGTGAGCCGAGTTGAAGAGAAGCGTAAATTTCAGCGCATTGCAGTAGGACACTACCAAAGGGCAACTTTTTGAATTTGTGATTTTCAGCAAGAAAGAGGGTCATGGCTACCGGTTTGAGTGGTTGAAGACAGACTTGATGGGGTAGAAAATTTTGGTGCTTGAAGGAGATGATCTTGTTTTTGCAAGAGAATGAGTTGTGGGACATCGTGGAAAATACCACAACTCATCATGTCGTGGTACCTACTGATGCTACCCTTCTTGCAACCTATAATAAGAAGAGTATCATTAAGAGATTTATTCCTTGATAATCAAGGATCATTTACCCTCACTTGACAGAAGAATACGCTCATGAGATGGGAGTCTTTACTAAATTGCACTGTGCAGAGTACAATTTAGAACCGGAAGATGGTTTTGAGTGGAAAACTAAAGAACATAAAAATGACCATATCAAATGTGGTCATACCTTTACTAGATCGACACAGTGAGGGATGAACTTGAGCCGTAGGAAGCCATACCGACAAGGATTCAGGAAAAACATTGAATGGTGTTTCCAAACAATGGGTTGTTTTGTGGAGGGCATTGTTTCTAAGGAGAAGCTTCCCAACTAGGAAAGTCTTTGGGATGACTTCAATCGTGAGGAGACCCCGAGAGGTTATCTACATGGCGCTCATCTACAGTCATGAGGAGGAGAATGTGGCTTTGCTACCACTAGAAAGAAGAAGTTCAAAAGGGTCCAAAGGGAGGACAGTAGCCCAAGCGTGAAGGGAAGAAAGACATGAGCAAAGTCAAGTGATTTATCAAGGCCATAAGTTTGGGCACTATGCGGATAATGTCCAAACAACAAGAAGAAACAAACAACAAATTTCAACAAGCAAAGAGTTTTCCACTAAGTTTGACACAAGGAATTTTCCTTGATTGCATGTCTATCCTAGAGGACCACTACTCCAGATACTCGGTATATTGACAGTGGATGCTCTCACCATATGACATCATCAAGGAGCAGTTGATAGATCTTACTCAGTGTGTGGAGATGCAGAGGTAGTGTTTGGAGATGACCAGGAGGTCAAGGTGGTAGGTTGCAGGACTATATCATTTCAGAGGAAGTCTTGGCCCATGACTTTGACAGAGGTTATTTATGTTTCGGGTTTGAAGAATAACTTAGTGTCAGCTTCTACTATCGAGGAGAAGGGCTATGAGGTCTTGTTCCATGATAAGCAGGTGCTTCTTTTCCCCAAAAATTCTAGCATCACTTCGGCCAAACTGATCGATACTAGACATGAGAGGCTGCCGTTCTTGTTCTAGCTGCCACAGCATTTCGATTCATTCTACTGTTAACAAGCATTCATGTGAGATATGGCATTGTGAGGATGGCACATTTGCACCATGGGGCTTTGGCGAAGTTCGGAGATGCGACAGAGTCTGATTTCAGTTCGTGAGCACCATGAGTTGTGCAAGGGTGTACCTTAGGAAAGTACACCAAAACTTATTTTCCAAGCAATGAAAACAAAGCAACAGGTATACTTGATCTTATACATTCGATGTATGTGGCCCGATGTCTTCACATCGCTGACTGATTCCTTATACTATGTTGTATTCATCGATGACTTCTCTCGGAAGTCTCCGATTTTCTTCATGAAGACCAAAGGATCGTGTCTTCTCGCTCTCGCCCAAGAGTTCAAAGCTCTTGTGGAGAACCGCTTGAAGAAAATCGCAGTCCCAGATCTGGACAATGGGGTGAGGGCACCTCCAAGGAGTTTATGGATTTCATGAGATGGCATCAGAGGGAGTTGACAGTTCCTTTCAACCCACAGTAGAATGGGGTTTGCTGAGAGGAAGAACAGGCTATCGGTTAGCTGCTAGAGCCATGCTACATGATCGGGATGCCACTATTTCTATGTAATATCGGTAAGTACGTTACATTGCAGCTTATCTACAGAACAAGAGTCAAGGTCAGTGGGAGTGACTTTGAGGAGGCTCGGGAAGAAGCCCAGGTGGGGCACCTTTGGATTTTTGGTGCATCACATATTCATATGTCCCTTCCGAGAAGAGGAAAAATCTAGAGCCTGTATGGCGAGAGAGGGATCTTGTTATATTGAGACTTCAAAGGTTTTCCAGATTTACCTTCCTTCTCGAGGAAGACTGCCTCAGGAGGGATGTCAGATTTTAGGAGGACTGAGCCTTTAGGAAGTCTAGGAGGGACGAGAGGTGAGCAGCTCTTTCATGTCGATTCGTGTGAGCTCACAAAGGCTGGCATCATAGTGACATCAGATTTCGGCCAACACCGCTGATGACAAAGGCTAATGTGAAGCTTAGGTTCGCAGCTACCACCACGTTTCAGATCGCACTCGTAGTCTACTATAGGATCACTGGTTTCTCGCAGATGGGGTTGACAGGAGAGTCCCATCCATAGACACCACTAAAGAGGAGGAAGCCAAGTGGCTTTAGACATTTTGAGGGACGACAGGTTCAATAAATCTCAAGGCATAGGAGAGAGAGTAAACCTCCCGAGAGTAATTTTGGTGCCTTACATCAGCGATGAAAGAAGGATTCGGGAGTTTGAGCCTTCCACTTTGAGGAGGCCTCAGTGAGGTATGGAGAGATGCCATGATGGAAGAGTACAAGTCCATCATGAAGAACGATGCCTAGGAAGTTGTTCCTAGACCACCAGGGGAAGCTTCACCGTGACTTCAAGTGATCTATTAAGCTAACCATGCCACATGGAAGCATTGAGAATTGCTTGCTTTGTGGTTCTGGTTTTCATTGTGTCGAGGGAGTTCACTATGATGAGACCTTTGGCGCTGGTTACTGATACACTTCGACGTAGTGGTAGTGATCTCCATTGCAGCTTAGATGGGTTGGAAGATCCACCGATGGATGTGAAGACCGCGATTTTCGAATGGTCTTATTGAGGAGGAGGTATACATTGAGCATCCATCACTTTGAGGTGCATGGGAGAGAGTCTCATGTGTGTAGACCTAAGAAGGAATTCAGACGCAATGAAACAAGTTTCTCCTAGAGCTTGGTATTGGAGGATAGATGCCTATTTGCAGTAGTTTGGTTTTGAGAAGAGTGAGGCGATCCCAACCTATACTTCATGGGTCAGAGGATCCTCTCATTATTGTGCTATATGTGGATGACCTTTTATTATAGGGGCAGAGAGAATCATAACCAGCTGCAAGGAGAGCCTTGATCCAGAGTTCGAGATGACTGACAACGGATTGATGCATTACTTTTTGAGATTAGAGGTTTGGCATGTGAGCCCGAAACATCTTCTCTCCGGACAATATGTGTGATATTCTCGAGCGCATTTCGATGGGGATACAGCCCATGACCACTTACGATTACTAACCGAAGAAGCTTCATGCTTCTCGAAGTCACAACAGGATTCCATAATTTTGTATCATCAGCTGATCTGCCATTGATGTATTTGGTCAATACCAAAAGCCGCATATTTGCCTGTCACAACACCTTAGTCACTCATGGTGGAGTTGAGGAGAGCACCGGGTGGCAGCAAAACGTGTGCTCGGGTATCTTTGTGGTACTGTATATTATGGTTTGGACTATCATATAGGAGATGGAGTTCGTCTCGTTGGCTATGTCGCATCGACAAGGTGGATGTGTCGGGCGACGAAAAACACATCTGGTTGTTGTTTTGGATTGGGATCAAGAGTTGTGTCTTGGTTCACCAAGAAGAAGTCAATGGATTTGAGTTCTCCAAGAAAGGCCGAAGTATATGGCAACAGTCGCTAGTTGTGAGGTCCTTTGGTTTCGCAAGATGTTGATTGGATTGTTCGGTGTGTAGCTGAGGCCTACCGTGATTTATTGGGATAATCATAGTTGCATTAAACTCTGAGAATCCATTTTTTCATGACCTGTCTAAGAATATCGATATTCGGTATCACTTCATCCGCGATTATGTTCAGAGAGCTATGGAGCCACAAGACATATTCATCGAGAGCGTTACATACCACCAAGGCATTGAACATGGGCAAGTTTGTATTTTTCTGTGACGTTGAGTGGTGAGTAACACTTTCCCTATGAGGGAGTGTTAAATTTTAATTAAATAAAGTACCAAGGCAAGTGTTTCTTCCCTAGGCCCTAAGGGGGAAATTGTCGTATCGTGGAGTCCTAGTCATTTAATTTGTAAGATGCAAATTGTGCTGCGGACTTTATGATTAAAGTGAGGGTGAGTGAAGAGACACCAAATCTCAAACACCCATCTAATCCTGATCTCAACCGCTAGATTAGAAAACTCCTCACCTTCCCTCATGAGGTTGATCAGGGTAAGGAGGGCTTAATTCATTCTTGGGTAAGTTGAAGCAACAATAGTCTTTTTGAGAGAGAAAGAGACCTTGGTGAGATGCCGATATGTTCTGCGAGATGTCAAGAATAAGAGTTGAAGCATCTTGTTGAGAGAACAAGAGGAGTTCAAGAATTCTTGTTGAGAGAACAAGAGAGAGCAAGAGAGTCGAATGAAGAAAAGAGATTTAACAAATGCTAATTTCTCGGGAGTATCAAGTACGCATTCCAAGGTTGTCAACAGCATTTAGTGGCACGTAAATTGAGTCTTGAAGCAGAGTTTTGGCACCTAATTTATGGACAAATCGCACAACATTTATTGTCGGGACAACCATACAATTGTAAATGAATTTCTGGTTCAGAATTGAGGAGCAAAGCTACAAGAATGTCCAAAGAAGTTTGTGTAAATATATGAAGATGAATATGTTGTAAAATAATTTCTCGAAGCTCATAAATAATACAAAGCCCTTCACCGTTTTCCCCTCAGGGTTTTTCCTGTGGTTGAAGTTAGATCAATATCTTTGTGTCTATTTTCGATTTTTGCATATTGTCGAGAGTTTTATTTCGCTAGAAAATCCATGTTCGTAATCCTCATGTTTCGGGCTCAAGTTGATTTTCCGTTAAGTTTTATGCTAAAAACACCGCTGCGGAGTATGTCAAACACGTTGCCGGAAGTCATATACCAAACACCACGGTGAGTATATGCTGAAACACAAGGCCGTAGTATATGCTGAAACACGCGTCGTGAACATATGAAGAAACACAAGGCTAAGTCATACCGAACACAACAAGAGTATATGTTGAAACACGCTGTCGTAACATATGTCAAAGATAGTGTCAGAATATATACGTAAAACACGCTAGTCGAAGTCATATGCCGACACCGCCGAGTATATGCTTCAAACACGTGGTCAGAATATGATGAAACACGCGTCGGTATCATATGCCTAAAACACCGGGCCGGTGAGTATATGTCAAACACGTATTTCTAACATATGTCAAACAAGGTCAAACCGAGTTTGAGTATTTAAATTTGGCTGAAAATCATGGAGACCGAAACTGGTCAGTTTCAGTACCAACAAAGGGACTTTTCAAATGGTTATGTCATATGCCACTATCCCTCTCTTTGGTCAAGATAGAAGTTGTACAGGGAAGTTTTTCTCAAGCACATGGCTTTAAAAGTTTCAACCAAACAACCATCCCATTTACTCAGGAGACCGAGATTGGTTCCTCTATTTTCTTTAATGATTCAAGTTTTGAAGAGAAGGTGCCAAAGACTAATATGGCTGCCAAAGAAAAATCTAATCAACAAACTAAGGAAATTTCAAAACAACAAAACAATTCAGAGAATGAGATGTGGAATATGAGATTTGATGGATATGTCAACAGAGAAGGAGAAGGAGGAGAGTTTAAGCAAAGGTATATCAATTTAATGAAATAATTTCTTTAGATGTTTTTTCATTGAGCTATGAAGATATACATGTCTATGATACTAAGGTGATTCAACAAGTGATTCCAATCAAGGAGGATCACAAACCAAGAAGAAATTAAGAAGAATTAATCATTTGTTGCTTCCCTTGATTGAAAAGGAGACAAAGAAGTTGCTTGAAGCCAAGAGATAGTGTCTTTGATATTTTCTAAGTAGGAAAGATATACCGATAGGAAGAAGAGTGGAGAGATCAAACTATGTGTAGATTTCATAAATATCAACACAACTTCAGAAAAGAACAACTACCCAATCCCATCAATCGAGAAACTCCCACAGACTGTGTCTGGATCTGAGATTTTCTCCCTACTGGATGGTTTCTCAGGCTACAATCAAATCATGGTACACCTCGATGATCAGGAAAAGAAAACCTTTACAAATTACCATAAGCACCTTCATGTATGCAAAAATGTCTTTGGGGCTTATGAATGTAGAGGAAACTTTCCAAAGGGATATGGATATATCTTTTTCTGATGAGAAAGATAAATTTATTATGTTATTTGGCTTGGGATGATATCACTGTGATATTCATTTTTTCTCATGAAGAACATCTTAAACATCTAAGGAGGGATTTTAAGAAATGTAGGGAGTTTCCATTTCATTCAACCCCAAGAAGTCTAATTTTGGCATGGAAGAGGGAAATTTGATTGGTCACATTGCTTCAAAGGAGGGAAGAAAGATAGATCCCATCATATCACTAACATAAATCCATAGAATTAACCTGTCTGAAATCATAAATCATATCACTAACATGCTCAAAAAAAGGAAATGAAATAAAAAAAAAAAAAAAAAAAAAAAAAAAAATCCTTTGAAGATATTAAAGTGTCATTGACCAAAGCCCCAATGCTGTCCAGTCCAAATTTTGCAAAAGACTTTATATTGTTTACTTTTTCCTCAGAGCACACCATTGCTAGTGTTTTATTACAAAAGGATGAACATAACTTTGAGACACCTATATCCTACTACAATAGGACATTGAGGGATTCTCCACTAAAGTATGATATCATGGAAAGCAGGCATATGCACTGGTCAAGGCTCTAAAGGAGTTTAGATTTTATATCTTTCATTCTCATACCATTTGCTTATGTGCCCAACAGCTCAGTAAATACATTTTGACTCAGAATGATCCTGAGGGTAAAAGGGGCAAGTGGATAGTTGTGTTGTTGGAGTATGAACTTGAGATCAAACATACAAAGTTTATCAAGGGGAAGGGACTTGAAAAAATGATGGCAGAGTCAAATTGTGAGCTCTTCTCATAATAAATTTATCAAGAATTTATCAAAGAAGTTCAAGAAGAAAGGTCCCTGTGTATCCTAAAATTCTCAATCCACATGGTATGTTGACATTATTTATGTGTTGAGAAATTTGTAGGATCTTCCTGAATTGAGCAAAACCAAGGCCGTATGTTTTGAAGCTAAAAGAAGCAAAGTTTCATTCTAAATCAATCTCTATATTATAAGGATCTAGGAGGAATCTTACTGAGTTGTTTTCTGGATGGAGAAGTAGAAAATACCATCAAAGAATTCCATAAAGGATTAGGTGAGACACCATTATTGAAAATACTGCGAAAAATACCTGCCATGTGTTTCATCTACCTAACATTTTTTTGATGTTTACAAAGAAGTTTCAAGTTGTCATGAATGCCAAATTTTTGATGGGAAGAGAAAACCGCAACCTTTGCCCTTGAAGCCCATTTCTGGGATTGAAGCACCTTTAGACAATGGGGCCTTGATTTCATAGGATAAATCATCCATAGTCCTAAACTCAACATAGGTGGATACTGATGGACACATACTACTTCACCAAGTGGATTGAAGAAGGCCCCACAAGCCAAGCCACATATACTATTATCATTCAATTTTTGGAAAGCAATATTTGTCTAGATTTCGTTGTCCAATTAAAATCATTACCAACAATGCAACAACATTCAAGCCCAAAAATATGGAAAATTTTTGTGTACGATTACAATATAATTCTTGTCCATTCCACAGATTATTACCCCTAGGGTAATGGGTTAGCTGAAATATCCAATAAACGCTTGACCGCACTATCAAAACTCCAAGACAATGTGCTGCTTGACACAAGAAGCTTATCCATGAACTATGGGCTGACACGATCACTAATAAAATTTCTGTTGCCACTTCGCCTTCCAAATAGGTATGTATAACAAAGAAGTTTTACTTCATTAGTATTGCAAGTGATGATATTGCTACAGGATCAAGATGTTGAACCTGATGCCACTCAAAGGAGGAAAATTAACTAATCATTGTTCAACAAACAAGAGAGAAAGCCTTAAACAACTCTCAACTACACCAAGATAAGTTTAAGAAATATTTTGACAGACATACTAAGGAATATGATTTCAATGTGGGGGATTTGGTGTTGAGATGGGATGTTAGAAATAAAGACAGAGGAAAGCATGGAAAATTTGACCATCAATGGCTGGGACCTTTCAAAATTTTGGCATACCATGGAAATAATGCCTACTTGCTACAAGAACATAATGGAGATCTCAAGCAGGAGGACCTCAGGAATGGCGTGTTTCTAAGCATTATCTCTTTAAGAAATTTCACCCCTTTCCATTCCATTGAGATACAACCTTTGTTGTTGAAGCAATTGAAATCAAATCAGAAGAAATTGAAGCCCGAAGCGAAAGCCCTAAGTTATGCTTTCAATATAATTTTGAGTTGTGTAGATCTAATTTTGTGAAATAGATGGATCGATTAGTTGCATGAGTGAAATAAATCCCACTGGACTAGCACTTGGTCTACTATTCTTTGCTACCTCGCACGGAGGATAACATCCCTAGTTGAATCCCATGTTAGTCACCATTAATGTTTTTGTGCGAAATCTAGATTTTTGAATCTAGTAGGACACTAAACCAGTTTGGAAGCCCGATAAACTAGGAAAGGGGCTAAAGATGACAAGGAACACGCTAAATTTGGTAGGAGCGTTGAGCTGATAGGACCCGATGCATCATGGATTGTGAGTTCTCAATATCAACTAATCAAGAATGATTTCTCAGAGGGAGAAGTTGCGCGGGTTAATTTTGGAGAGTGGGTCCTAAATTTAAATCGGTTTTGTTTTGAGTTAATGCCAGCACCACCAAGTGCATTTAGGGTGAAACACAAGTTTCTCGAAACCACTTTCTCACTTCCCAAAAGTGGAAAATTATAAAAGGTATTTTATCATTTATTTTATTTATTTGACAAACGGATCAAGGTAAACTTTGATGCGACCACCATTTTTCAACCTAAAATTGTAATATACCAAATATAAAAGTATGTAGAATAGAAATAAAATGCGAGAAATGACAGAATAACTACAATATAACCTTAACAATCACCACAATAGCACTAAAATGAAATAAGAACAAATAACAAGAATAACACTTTGATTCCGAAAGCAATACCAATGTAGCTTTTCGATGGGGAAACCTCTAGTTGAGCAACACTCTATTACAATATTATCCAAGCTAGGGTTCTCTACACCGACTCCCATTATACTAAATATACATTAAAAGAAGCATCTAGAGGAATATCCCTTTCAGAAGCTTTAAGCTTTCTATTAGGTCTTCTTAGATTCAATTTATTCTATTTTATTGGAAGGCTCATTAATATTGACCTTATTACATCCAAATATATTATTTTACCTATAAAGTGTTAGGACCCTAACAACAAGCATCGCCTAACCTATCAATTTATTTCCACTACTTCGGTATTTTTCATCACAATCATGGATCCTATCATAACCTCAATAACATAACAAGATCCTATGGAAAATTAAGAAGCCCTAATTGATCGAGATTCAAACATATTTGATACCAAAATCACCATTTCTTCCTTTTCTCTCGTGTCCGTATAACCTGTCCGATAAAGTAGTAAAATGTATACCATTCCTTGAAGCGTAGTCTAGGCCACCATAGTCTCTTATGCTGTCAAAATCTCTTTCCCTTTTACCAAATTTATAGGTTGGTGCACTAAACAGTATTCTCATGAAGAAAGAGTCATTGTCAATAAATGAGGGTCGAGGTCATGTGTAGAGTAAAGAGTCTGTCAATTCGAGAGTCACTCAGTATACCAGAGTCCTTTTCCACAATTTCTGAACCTTTCAATTAAGAAAAGATGATTAAGGTATATAGAGAATGTCCATCGAGGTTCTGAAGATCATTGCATTAAATTATCAAACCTGAACATTTTTTAGTGGGTCTGTCTTTGTCGATGAATTTGAATATAATGGTCATTGAATTCAATGGGTCCGTCCCCATGCTGAGTCAAGTTTTAGGTCTAGATAATGAAATATGTAGTCAAAGTCATGCTCAGTTTCCTATTGACCTTTTTTATGTCAGAGTATGGTCTGTCAGTATGTATAATCTTTGATCAATTCATAGTCGATAATATCCATAAACAACTAGTGAATGTTTTCTCTCTAAGACATTTTATATACTACACCTATCCGTTGAGAATTTTCCTAGAAACCAACAAGAGAGAATTTCCTATAGCATTTGTGTTGAATGAATGTAAAAGGATTACATTACTCATCTTCATCAACAAAGTCATGTCCGGAGTTTATAGTTTGATTTTCAATACCATCCTACCTAGATTTTTGGATAACATGAGGAGCTATCTACAACCAAACCCGGAGACATAGTGGGGATTGGGTACTATTCATGAACTCAAAAATAATATGGGTTTATGGTTTCCATGAATCCCTTATCTATTGCCTATTTTTCTAACTGACCCATAGAATCTTTACCCTTGAATTCATCAGGAAGCGAATTGTATCTGAGACAGAGCATTTCCTGAAGTTGCACAAATCCTCCAACCTCAAGTTCCCTTTTATCATTGGCCCCTTCATTGTCAAAACCAGATCATTATTGTCTCAATTTCAAGCAAAGCTCAAAGAGTTTGGTTTTGCACAACTATAGGGAAAAATATATGAACCACACCAAATCATATCCAGAAGAAGATTGATGAACAAACATGCCCCTTATGAGCATGAACAAGTTGAGGTTTTTGATAAGTTGAACAATCTATAAGTATGTGTTGATATTGAAGCAAACTTGGAACCAACTCAAACACAACAAGTGGAGGCAACCCTGTATCAAAGTCAAATACAACAAGCTTTTCAGAAACTGATAGTCAAAGTTCCTAAGATAAGTGTTTACAACAAGAGAAGCAGTTCAGAGGCCCTGGGCATCAATGACCAACAAACTGCCCCAAAGAAGATGAATATTACACAGTCTCCAGAGAGAGTGGATTTAGAAGATGAAGAGCCTAGAGAACAAGTAAATCTAGATATGGTGGAAAGTGGTACTAGAACTGTAGAGGTTGAAAAGGAAATTAAACTCCAAAGTGAAGGCAAATCAAGAACCTTTAGAAGCAAGAAATATATCTTTGATAGAACATCTGAGGTAGTTTATCAATATAAAGATGATTTGGAAAAACAATATGTTGAGAAGGGAAACATAGCTCTGGGTGAGATGAGGGATTTAGTCCCTGAAGTGGAAAATATTTCTCAGCATAAATCTTCTCTGTTCACAATACGAGATGTTGAAAAGAGGACCTTTTACATTGCAGTTGCAGATGAAGACAAAGTATTTGAGATAAAGATAAGATATGACAACATCAATGGCCAAGACAAGGTCAAATTCCATAAGCATACCAATGATATATTGTATTTTGATTACTTGAGTTTAATCTTGAAGAATTCCAAATTGTCATCTTATGCAATGAAATTGGAAGGACAGTTGAGGTAGAAAAAGTCATCTACTAGAGCTTGGTAGACTCAGGTCAAGAGGTTGGAATCTGAAGGCTCCCAAGGGTTGAAATCCTCATTGGATGAGAAAGACAAATTAATTCAAACTCTGAAGAAGAAATTGAAAATTTCTACTACAGTGCATCCACAAACAACATAATTGGTTTCTCTAGAATAGGAAAAGGAAACACTTCATTAGGATATGTTGGACTACAAGTCTAGGGTCTTGCATCTATACCGAGAAAAGGTGAAATGGTCACAAGAGCAGACAAAATTGCTAAACAAGGCTGTAGTTGCAGCTCCTACTACAAAATTTGGGTCAAACACTGAAAGACTTGTCTAGGCTATGTCACAAGTTAGCTTGAAAGAAGGAGAAATCAAAGGGCTAAAAGGTAGCATAGAAAAATTGAAGCAAGATATGTAGGCAAACGATGAAAGAATGGCTCAATTTCAAAAGGAGAATGAAGTCTTGCAGGAAATAATAAATAAATTAAATATGAGGTTAAGAGGAAAAGGCATGTTGCAGGGGGATAAGCATATCATATGGGACTCTATAGATATTGAAGCTTCCGAGTTTAGAGTATATTTAAATTTTATTAATGATAAATACAGTATAACCATCACAACCAGAAGCAAGTGCATTGTTGTGAATGAAACTTTAGCAAACAAACCATCAGAATGGGCCCAGAATGCCATAAATCTACTCAGTGATGTTCCTACTACATACCTTCAGACTATTGCGGTGAAAGACATAACTACATTGATTATCTGGGCTAGAAGGGTTATTGCTAAACATAACCTATTGAAATCAGTCCAAACCAAGGCAACCCAGATGGAACAAAGTGTACATGAGTTCAAGGATTTGTTCGAAGAATTGTTTATCAAAGGACTTTCACCGCTTTGGGATGGCAAGAGAAAATTGTATGATCATGAAGAATACAATGCTCTCCTCACTCAATGAAGAATGGATTACTCCAAGTTCAAAACCTTGGAGGAAAATCTGAAAGGATCTACATTAGTTGCGCATTTGATTATAGACTTTGAAATTCTGAATCAGTTCAAATCAGTCAAGCTTGGACTACCAATAATGTCATATGTTTCTTGCATTGACATGGATATCTTGATAAAGGAAATGATAGATTATGATATTCCTTCTAACTTGAAATGGAAGGAGATATTACTGTTGGGTAAGACAAAATGTAGTTTTCCAAGGTCTAGTATATGATGGCCAGATGTCACTAAAGATGGCAGATCATGTGAAGACTAGAGCAGAACAAGTGGAAAAGAATGAGAGTGAAGCACTAGATGAGTCAGAATCCAGATCAATAAACATTCCTTGCTAATCATTGTAATCGGTTCCCAAACTGAAACGTCTTATTTTAATCATTGTAAACAGTTTCAAAACCGAAACGTTTCATTTTGATCATTGTAATCGGTTTCAAACCGAAGGAGATCAACTTGTATAAATATTAGGAGTTCCGAATGTATTAGAGGTTGGAAAAACTAAAAGGGCATGATTTTAGCTCTTTGGAACTTGAATGTAATCTTTTAAAGCTGAATAGAATACACATGCGAATGTCTTGAATTTTCCATGAAAAGATTCTAATGGTGGTGGTCTAAGTTTTGTCTTCTCTTTTTGTATGTATTTCCTGTATTTCTTATTTCATTTACATCGTATCCTATTTAAATTGGATAGTTAAAGGCCCATAATTAATCTTGTGATTCTCTCGTCTTAAGAAATTTAAACTATGTTAAGTTCTTCCTAACTAAGTCAGAATTCATTTATTTAATGCTCTGATACAATTATATGTTTTTCCTTTCTTCTTACACTTTGCAAATTACAATTTATAACTCAAATGTATCACCTCATTTATCCTTTATCCTTTGGAGTGTTCTACCGACCAGTCCGTTCTTCCATTCATTTTCATAAGTTTGACTCCACAGCCCTAAGTATCCCTCCCCTTCCTTGCCAACACAATTATAAAAAATGTTCAAAACAACAAAACCTAGCTAGTGATTTATTAAATAAAACTCATCTATTAAAGACCAAGTGATAGGAGAGAGCCCTCTATGAGATAAGAAGACTAGTACCCAGCTCTAAAGTGGTTTGTAGGTTACCTCTGTCATTTGTTTTATCAGCCTAACAAATTTACAGAGTGCTAACAGGAATAACCAACTTCTGATTTCTCCAACACCAATTGGAAGGAGGAACCAACCCTTTTATTTACAGACACCAACCTGAAGGAAGATACAACTATCTAAATTCTCTGACACCAACCAGAAGGAGGCATCAACCCATTGATTTACAGGCACCAACCTGAAAGAAGCACCAACTCCTCGAGTTCTTCGACACCAACGAAAATGAGGCTACAACCCCCTTTCCTTGCCCTGTCCTCTTGCCCTGAAATATAAGTGTAGAATCACTGTCACTCCCACTGATCAACCTGTAACTACCACTGTCACTGATACATCAACCAACCTATCATTGTCACATCAAACAACCTGTTACTGTCACTCTCACATCAACCAACCTGTCACTGTCATTGTTGTAGATATACCATCATCAACCAACTATAACTAGATCCACTCACATGGATACCAAAACCATCACCATTCCATGTACATCAACCATGTACCAAAACCTGTACCACACCATGTCATCAACCATGTACATCAATATGTACCACACCATGTACATCAACCATGCACATTAATAATCAATTGTGTACATCAACCATGTACATCAACCATATACCACAACCTGTACCATACCATATACATCAACAATGTACATAGCCTTTGCCATACCATGTACATCAACCATGTATTACAACATGTACCATAAACCTCACACCATATGCCTCAAGCATGTGCCAACATCACCATGACATATACCAAACCATATACCAAGATAGCCAAGATATACTTCTAACAATGTATCATTTCATCACAAAGGTGTACCATATCATGTATCATCATCATCAAGACATGCCTCAAGCATGTACCATAAACATAACCATCAATAGCACATGTATAGCATATCTTTGATCCTATAGTAGACCATATGCACAATATCACATACATGTAGCTCTTCCTCATCCTCAACAACAAGAGAATAGCAATTTCATGAAACTTTACCTTAGTCTCGCATGAATAGTTTTGAATTAGTCAAAAACCTTAAATTTCAACAAGCATAAATCCATACCTGTAATGAATTAAGGTCTAAAATTTTAACCACAGATACTCTGAGATGTTTCTTCCATCTCCTCAAAATTTCAAGGTTTGAAACTTCACAGAATAGAAGTTATAGCGAAAATGACAAACCTTCCTAAATTTTAGCCTATTCTAGAGAGAAAACTTGTACAACATGCCACAGGATC
This sequence comes from Picea sitchensis, assembly GCA_010110895.2. Taxonomy (NCBI): domain Eukaryota; kingdom Viridiplantae; phylum Streptophyta; class Pinopsida; order Pinales; family Pinaceae; genus Picea; species Picea sitchensis. The sequence goes on from SNQJ01S0072617.1 coordinate 27,747, forward strand.
AATATTTGATATATTATTTTGGAACCCACACAAACGATACTCCAGACTATTATATTTCCACTAAAATTAATCTCACATAATTTAGATCCTCTATGAAGAAGTTGTAACGGTTTTACCCGGAACACCTGTTTATGACTAGTTTCAAGACTAGTAACAAATCCTATCTTCCATAGAGTGTATATACAAAACTAAAATGAACCAAAATCTAAAATTGTTACCACAGGTACCTTGGCATGTCTTCTCAATCGCCTCCAATTTTCACTATCTGAATCATTCTAGAAAATCATTTATAGCGAAAATGGTAAGATGACCTTTAAATGACATACCTTATAACACATAATCATAAGACTTCATCCACCCTTGGAATTTCACCCTGCTTCACTTCATCTTCCCTCTGAAATTTTCCTCAGCTCTCCTTGGTTACCTTAGATAAGAATCAATTTCTCACTTAGATAGATATTCAATGAACTTGTGTAAGTGAATTTGCTAATGAGATACTTCTTGTGGTGTATATATACTTTTTCTAAGTAATCTATTTCCTTAACTTTCTTGTTACAGCCACTTTATTGTAAATGTATTGAACCTGCACATAATAGATCTAGATAAACAATGATACACACATTTGCAAAGAGAATTGGAAAAATAAGAAGAAGGAGAGAAAGAATGGAAAGAATTCTCATTAACCGCTGTGAATAATGAATAATTTACACATGATATACTCTGTATAACTCAATGAGTTCGACTTGAGGTGGACCAAGTCGCCATAGTGGTGGTCTAGAGTGATCTGGACACACCATCAGTTACGGGAGTGAACTGCCACCTATTCTAGTCTCTCAGGCAGTTACGGGAGTGAACTGCCACCTAGTTGAGTTAACTAGTCAACTAGTCTTCAGTTAATTGACTGAACAGAGAGTAGTGAGCAATTAACTAAGGGAATCAAGGCTAATGTGCCACTCTGGTGATGATACCAAGGCAATTTTGAATTATCATGGTGATGATCCCAATGCAACATCTAAACTCAACTCAACTAGTCAAATTGAATTGTGAACCGAAAGAGAATATTCTCTCCTAAAATATAGGAGACTGGATAAAGACTAATTATGACTAATAAAAAAATAAAAACCTTAGGAAAAATAAATCCTAGGTGTGTGTGAAGTAACAAGTAACTCCAACACCCCCCGTGAACATCACTATGGTGAAAATAAAGACTGGGTGTTAGCAACAAGGCCATGTTAGGTACCCAAGTACAAAAGATACACTGAAAATAAGTGAGGAAAGAGGGAAAACCTCATGGGAAACCCCCATCAAGGTACAATGTATGTAAAAAGAAGAACTACAGTTGCTAGGAAACTGTGTCCTTCACTCCAAGACAAACTCATAGAGAATGGAATTTCTGGTTAGTGAAGGTCTTGGTGAAAATGTCTGCCTTATGTTCTGCTGAAGGATAGAATTGTAAGTCGATGATCCCCTCGTGTACTAAGTCCTGGATGTAGTTCATGTGGATCTCAATGTGCTTCATCCGCTGCCTCTAAACTGGATCTATACAGAACTTCAGAGTGCTTTGGTTGTCACACCAGATGACAATCGAATGATGAAACCGAATGCCCAACTCAGTAAGAAAATGTTGTAGCCACATAGCCTGAATGGTTATGTTAACTACCTCTCTGTACTCTACCTTGGCTGAAGATAGAGCAATGACAACTTGTTTCTTGCTCCACCAACAGATAGGCATAGAACCAAGACTAAGTGAGTAACTATATGTGGACTTGCGATCAATGCTATCACTAGCCCAATCAGAATTAGTAAACCCAATGAGATCTAATGTAGAGTCTGTTGCATAATGAATCCAAAAGGTGATGGTGCCCTATACGTATCGAAGGATTAGCTTTGTATCTTTCCAATGTAGCTCATGCGGCTCCTGCATGAACCTGGAAACTACGCCAACTGCATATGAGAGGTATGATCTGGAGTGTGTGAGATACAACAAGCTCCCCACTAGCTGTCTGTACAATGTGCTGTCAACCAGTGGAGTCTCCCCGCCATCCTCAAGTTTGACTCCTGATAGGAAAGGAGTCGGAGCAGACTTGCAGTCTTTCATGTGAAATCTCTGAAGGAGATCTCATGCATACTTGTCTTAAGACAATTTGATGCCTGATGCATCCTGACTGATATCNATCAAGTCCAAGGAAGAAGTGTAGTGGACCCATTTCCGTCATCAAAAACCTGTCATGAAGAATCCTCTTAACTGTAGCAATCGCTGAAGTCGAGCAACCGATGATCAACAAATTATCGACATATAGAAATAAAATTAGAAGTGAATCAACTGTCCTCAGCATGTATACATTCAGGTCTGATTTAGAATGTACAAAGTTTTGTGACAATAAGTAGGAGTCCATCTTGGCATACTAGGCCCTCAGAGCCTACTTGAGGCCATAAAGTGACTTCTTCAGTCGACAAACCAAAGATGAGTCTTGCATAAATCCCTGGGGCTGCTCCATGCAGATCTCTTTAGAGAGATCACCATGAAGAAATTCATTCTTCATGTCCATATGATGGAATTCCCATCCCTTAGTTGCCACAATGGCAAGGGCCAATCGAATGGAATCCATCTTCACTACTGGAGTGAAGGTCTCATCATAGTCAATACCATGAACCTGTTGAAAGCCTTTGATGACAAGATTGGCTTTATATCTGTTGATCTGTTCATCCGCTGTGCTCTTGGTCCTATAGACCCATCTGCATATGACAAGTTTTCTCCCAGAAGGAAGGGGAACCAGATCCCAAGTTTGGTTCTCGAGGAGGGAGTTGTACTCCTCCTGCATGGCGGATTCCCAAAAGGGATTTCCAACAACCTCGCCATA
>SNQJ01S0072619.1:24019-37936 GCA_010110895.2 Picea sitchensis
GGAGACTTCCCTTTTCTTGTGGATATTAGCCCAATAGGACGTCTTGTCCTTTTTCTCCAACCTTGTATTGTAGGTTTTTGTAATGTCTTTGAGCTATTGATCGATGTATTAGGTTTTTTATGCATGTGTTTAATAATATTAATGATGAAATGTGATTGACATTGTTATGATCCCTATGACTAATGAGCCCATGGAGGGCGTAGCTTTTGATGTGCAGGACCATGCCCGATGGACAGGTACCATTTGGACCGGTACACATGGGGAGATGATCAGTTCAGACCTCCATGGGGCTAAAGATCCCACAAAATGGATGTTGAGACCCCATCACGGAGCAGAGACAGGACGGTGGTTGATCAAGTTTTTTTCACTAGAGAAGAAGAGGACGTTTCATCAAAGGCACTTTGGCAAAGCTCGGCCTAGGGGGATTGACCCACTTCCAGTGAAACATTTGCCCTGGATGGCCCAGGACGTCACCTATGATCTCATGATGTCATCTTGAGCATGTGACAGTTTGACAGGGCAATTGGCATGTGTGGCATGATGGAGAGGCCCAAAGAGGGCTAATGTTTTGCTCTTTATTGTTGCATTTTCCCAAAAGGGGGCTAATGTCTCCCTTAGAAGGCGTGACGTCTCACCTTTTGCTCAATTAGGTTTTAAAAGAGAACACTTAATGTAAAAACAATGTGATTTTGGTATTATGGCCTTGTTGGCCTTTTTATGACCTAAAAAAGTAAATTAGGTCATTGATACACTATATATTGAGGAGTTTTAGCCTCATTTTATCAGGAATTACAACTCACCACTTGGTGAGGTATGAAATTTGTGCCCCATTTGGGTTATTGCCTGATTTGAGAAAGGCACACTTGTTGAAGGAAGATATTTTTGGTATTCTATGGTGTTTTTCTTGAAGGAAGGTGTTACAACTAGGGTTTTCATGATTATTTTCTTGATGATTTGTAAGTATTTTTCTGCAAAACTTCTTGATTGAATGGTTGTAGTTTAATTTCTTGCATCTATTTATAAATATTGTTGAATCAAAACCCTAGGGGACAAACACACAAGTAGGTCGTTGTCTCATGTCCCTTGATAGAAAAACTTTTAGCCATTGAAGAAGAAGAAGAGAGCCTAGCCATAGCTACACTCCTTTTTCTTCTTCCCTTAAGCTAGTCGTACCTTCTGACTTCAAGAGGAAGAGGACGTCCCAGGCCTAGGTTATCTACACCTAGGGTCGTTTTCTTTTAGGGTTTGATGAAAGATCCTTGCCTAAGCAACACTCTCCCTCTTTAAACCCTCTTGTCTTGACTTTGCTTTTCATTGAGCTAGTTGTTTGCGAGAAGGAGGAGAGAGCACGAGGCCTTGCTTTAGCAACACCGGAGTGAACCTCTCTCCCCTAGGGTTATGATTTTGGAGCCCTGCTTTAGCAGCACTTCAAAACTTATCCCTCTAGTCCTTTAAAATCTCATCTCCTTCAACTTTTGTGTTCTTCACCTGTGACTCCATTAACCCTAAGGCACTGATCTAAGACCTCCAGCATTGAAGTAGAATTGGATCCAAACACTCTCAAACCTCTTGAAATTGAAACCCTAACTACACTAACCCTAGCCTAGACTAAGTTACTAACCCTAAGTTGTTGACGTCATCATTGAATATTTCATCTTTATGGCAGCAACATTTTGAATTTTGAGTAATTGAATGGTAGTTGAAGGCATTAATTGAGTTAAGAAGTTATTTGTTATATTGAATGTCATATCATTCAAGTATTTATTGATGAAGTGATATTAATGCCATTGTTGTTTTTGTAAACATCGACTTCGTCAACATTTACCTTTCAAACTGCGCATATTGAATATCAGATAGTTATTGATTTATATGAAGTACTAACCAAGATTGCACGTATTAGTTTCCTTGTTGTGTTGTGTCAGGCAGGTGCTCTTCTTTTCTTTGGTTATACTCTATTATTGTTTGTTTAGTCGGAACTATCTAATTGGCGGTAATCTATGAGGGGGGGAATTTGTCTTTGTACTGTTAGCCTTTGACCTTTCAAAACCCCAGGTTACCGGGGATGTCTCCCCTGGGCCTAGCCTCCCTAAATAGAAAGAACCTCCCCATTGTGGTGGCATTGGGTGGGGAAGGTTCATGTTTCGCCAGTTTGACCTACTACTCCTTAGCCTTTCTTGTGTCTACAAACTTTGCGATAACAGTGCCCCGGAAGGAACCATGAGAAAAGTAAGAAGCCTAAGCCAATCTCCATCTATGTGGCCTTGATGTGTGATTTCGTAGATAAGAAACCTACTTTCTTTGAAGAAGTCATTCAAAAGAAAGAATGGATGAATGCCATGACAAAAGAATACCAGACCATTATAAACAATGATGTGTGGGAAGTAGTTCCCAAGCCAAAGAACAAATATGTGGTATCTCCCAAGTGGATATACAAAATAAAACATGTAGTAGATGGAAGTATTGAAAAATATAAGGCAAGATTTCTGGCTCATGGATTTTTTCAAAAGGAAAGTATTGACTATGAAGAAAAATTTTCTCTTGTAGCAAGATACACTTCTATTGGAACCACCATAGCTCTTGCAGCCAAAATGAAGTGGAAATTGCACCAGATGGATGTGAAAAGAACTTTATTAAATGGTGTTATTGAAGAAGAAGTGTACATAGAAAAACCACAAGGGTTTGAAGTTGAATATAGAAAAACTAATGTCTGCAAGTTGAAGAAATATTTGTACGGTTTGAAGCAAGCTCCAAGAGCTTGGTATGGAAAAATTGGCAGTTTCCTAACGAGCTTGGGATTTACCAAGAGTAAATCTGATTCTAATCTTTACTTCAAGGTTATGAATGATGAGCTAGTTGTATTGCTACTATATGTGGATGACTTATTCTCAACAGGAGAAGAAAATATCATCACAGATTTCAAAAGGAAGCTCATTACAGAATTTGAGATAAAAGACCTAGGCCCGATGCATTATTTCTTAGGTCTTGAGGTTTTCCAAAGCCCATAGAAGATCTTCCTTAACCAAGGGAAGTATGCAGTTGAAATACTGAAGAATTTTGACATGTTGGAATTTAAATCCATGACCACACCCATGGAGATGAATTTGAAGCTCTTGGTTGATACTTCATCAGAGTTAGTTGATGCTACTCTATACAAACACATTATTGGCTCGTTGATGTATCTGACGAATATCATGCTAGATGTATGCTTTGTTGTGAAAACCTTGATGTTGGAATTACTTCACACACACCTAGGATTTATTTTTTCTAAGGTTTTTCCTTGTTTATTATTCATTATTAGTCATTATCCAGTCTCCTATATTTTAGGGGATAATATTCTCCTTAGTTAACACTTCAGTTTGACTAGTTGAGTTGAGTCTAGATGATGCATTGGCATTGTCACCATGCAAAATTGGGATCATCACCATGCTAATGCACACTTTCCTTGGTTTCATCACCAGAATGGTGCATTACCCTTGATTCCTTGATCTACTCCTCACTACACTCTGTTTCAATTAGTTAACTGAACATTGGTTGACTAGTTAACTCAACTAGGTGGCAGTTCACTCTCGTAACTGCCTGAGAGACTAGACTAGGTGGCAATTCACTCTCGTAACTACAGGTGTGTGTCTAGATCACTCTAGAACACCACTATGGCACATTGGTTCTCCTCTTATGCACATTGATTGAGTTATACAGAGTAGGTGTAAATTATTCATTATTCATCACGGTTAATGAGAATTCTTCCATTCTTTCTCTCTTGCTTCTTCTTTCTCAATTTATATCTACAAATGTGTGTGGTATTTTCTAGCTAGATATATTATGTGTAGGTTCACCACATTTACATGGTATCAGAGCTGATGGATTTCTAAGCAAAATCTACACCAAAAAATATTTGCAGGTACACAAGATTGAAGACAACGGAAAGACGGATTTCCAAAAAGAATTCATTCTTACACCTTACAAATACTTTCCATGGAAGGATAGAATAATGATTCATCTCTGAACAAGAGGATTGTATAGGTTAAACTTCAATACAGATACAGAACTGACATCAGCCATAGAAAAATCCAAGTATTTAAATCGAATGGATGAAGCACTCAAAACAATTTGCAGTATTATTTCTCTCAATCTCCTTTTTCATATATCTTCTTGTAAAACTCCCAATGAAGCCTGGACCACCTTGGAAGGGCTCTTTTGAAAATAGGATGAGATGAGGGGACACATTCTCGAGGTGGAATTTCTCCCATTGGATCCAAAAATATTTGACAATATCCAAGATTTCTTTACAAAATTCAAGGATTTATTGTTGCAACTCAAAGCTTGCGGGGTTGATAAATCTAAGGAAGAGAAACAAATGGTTCTCACCATTCTCTCCAAACTTGGTCCTGAATTCTTTGTGTTCATTTCCACATTCCATTTAGTCAGATTCACCTCTGGAGCCACCTGGAACATGCCTTCTCTTGAGGAATTTATCAAATCCCTGACACGAGAAAACCAAGCTCATCAACATGGGAAAAATCAAAGGCCCAAAGGCGCATGCACTTACTGTGAAAGATGGAAGCCATCAATATCATAAATCTAAAGATAAAGACAAAAGGAATTTCATGCACATCCGAAGAAGGAAGGGTACACAAAACCCTTCACTGATGCCTCCATATCCAAAGGGGGAAAGTGAAGAAAAGGGGAGAAATGCAGGTACTGCCACAAAGGATTTCATCCAGAATCCGTATGCATGCAAAAACAAATAGATCAAATGTCTCAAATAATTTAGCAAAACAACCTTGGAGATCACATCCCTGAGGGTGCCAAGAAGAAGAGCCAGAAGACCATAATTCCAAGAATTGAAATTCTAGCCATGCCTTGATTGCCATCAACTCGTCTCTCGATACTTGGATCGTAGATTCAAGAGAAACACATCACATGGATTACAAAACAATAGTCTATTCTTCATTGGATGCATGCAAAGGTCCTCCTATTCTAATGGGGGGGGAATCTCCAATCGAAGTCACCGACAAAGGAAGGATTGAACTCACCAATGAAAGCTTCGAGAATGTGTTGCACATTCCCAAACTTTTTGTCAACCTTCTCTCCATGTATCAGATGAAAAATTATGGCAACGAAAAGAAATTCATATTCACACCAATGCAGTGAACATCTATGACATGCAAACCAACTCTAGGGTTTCTACCGGTGAGGTAAATCATCAATCTAGATTGTATACATTTTTTGAATTGATTGAACTAGATTCAGCTCTATTGCTTACTCATGTTGGTGAAAGTAGTAGGATATGGCACGAAACGTTTGGACATTTGAATTTCAGATACATGCAACAACTTAGTAAGCAAATATTGGTTGATGGTCTACTAGACATCCATTTCTCCAAGGGAGTATGTGAGGGATGTGTTCTTGGAAAACACCCTCAAAAGAAATTCGACAAAGGAAAGTCTCAGAGAGCTTCCGCTCCTTTAGATCTAATCCATAGTGATCTCATGGTTCCTTTTCCGCGTCCATCAATTAGAAAAGAAAGGTTTGTTATCATTTTTGTTGATGATTTCCCATGTTTTACAATGATTTATTTTCTCAGACAAAAATCTGAGGTCTTTCAACACCTCAAATATTTCAAAGCCCTGGTTGAGACACAATTCGGAAAGAAAACAAAAGTTCTATGAACTGATAATGGGGGAGAGTATGTCAATAATGAGATCTAGAATATTTTTCATGCGACAGGGATTTAGTTGCAACACACAAATCCCTATACTTTGCAGCAAAACAGAGTTGTTGAGAGGAAAAACAAATCTCTAAAAGAGATGGCATCTTGCATGCTACATGGAAATTCACTACCACAGAGACTATAGGCTGAAGCCCTTAATTTTTCGACATACATCCAAAACATATCTCCCCATATATCTGTCAAGGATCAGACCCCCTACGAGGCTTGAAGCGACCTCAAATCGAAAGTGACCCACTTTTGTATTTCCGGTTCATGTGCATGGGACCATATTCCCTCTGAAAAGATGAAGGCACTTGATCCACAGAGCACTGAGTGTATTTTTTTTGGATACGTCGACGGTGTGAAGGGATATAGACTTGTTTATCTTTCCTTGGACTGGCTCATCCGTAATATTCTAGATATAAAAAATCATGCAGAACAAAAATAATAGCTAGAAATGGCAGATGAACAACAATATAATCAGAACAACACCACAATAATACCAAAATGAAACCAATAGAACACCAAAAAGAGCACTTTAATTAATGAGAGCAATGTTCACTTGCCTCCTCGAGGGGGAAACCTCTAGCAGAGAAGATCTCTATTACAATAATATCTAAGACAAAACCTCTCATACCATTGACTCCTATTTATACTAAATATGACTATCAAAAGAACAATATAGAGGAAGATCCTTCTAGAAGCAGAAGCTTCTATTAGGTCTTCTTACATTGGAATTTTCTTCCTTATTACTAGGCCTTATTAATATTGACCTTTATTACATGGAAATATATTATTCTACCTACGTGAGGGGTTAGGTCCATAACATGTCCTCCCCCCTAAAAACAGGCTTCTCCTCAAGGCTTGAGATGAGGAAATTGTTGCAGAATAGTAGTTGGTTCCCAAGTGGCATCTGTTAGAGTTGTATCTTTCCACTGGACTAGAACTTCCCTGATGGTTCGTTGACGCAGATGATGCTCACGTTGGTCCAAAATTGCTTGTGGTTGTATCCAAATGGAGCCTTCTTCGTCCAACTGGGGAAGGTCAGTTTGAGTTTGGCACTTAGTTCCAATCACCTTCTTTAAGCAGGAAACATTAAAAATAGGATGGAGCTTAGAATGACTGGGAAAAGCTAACTGATAGGCCACTTGTTCCACAATATTGAGAAATGTATAAGGACCATAAAATTTGGGCTCCATTTTCTGACAATGGTTAGCCTTGTGGGACATTTATTGTAAGGTTGTAGTTGAATAAACACATGATACCCTTCTGCAAATTGACATTCAGAGTGACCTTGATCCGTTTGTTGCTTCATGTGATTCTGGGCCATGACCAAATTCTCTTTCAGGGTATGGAGAATAGCTACTCGAATTGTAATCGATTGGTCAACTTCCTAGACCTTCGAGACACCTAGAAAATATGAGAGAACCGAATGTGGCTTTTATCCATATACCACTTCAAAAGGAGTCATGCGGGTAATTGTATGGTAAGAATTGTTGTACCACCATTCAGCTAGCGGTAACCATTGATCCCACTGATTTTTCCTTTTTGATGCAAAACACCTCAAATATTTTTCCAAACACTTGTTGACCACTTTAGTTTGACCATTAGTCTGGGGATGATAAGTTGTGCTGAGAAGCAATTGGGTGCCTTGGAGCTTGAACAGTTTTTTCCAAAAATTGTTGGTGAAATTTGGGTCACGATCATAAACAATAGAATGTGGCATGCCATGAATCTTGAAGACTTTATCCATGAAAAGTAGAGCCATGGTGGAGGTTGTATATGGGTGTAGAATAGCATGGAAATGAGCATACTTGGAAAGATGATCAATTACCACAACGATGACTGATTTATTTCTCGATTTAGGTAAGCATACAATAAAATCCATAGATATGTATCGCCAAATAGCAGGTGGAATCGGAAGAGGTTGTAGTGTGCCCGGATATTTGACTAATTTGCCATTGTTGCGTTGACACACATCACATTCAACCACAAATTTATGAACATCCGGTTTCATACCATCCCAGAAAAAATAACGTTTGACCCGGTCATAGGTTTTGGTAAACCCTGAGTGCCCAGTTATGGGTGTAGAATGAAGCGCAGAAAGTACCGTGGATTTAATTTTTGACTAGGTACTTAAATACAAATGGCCTTTGTATCAAATCTCATCATTGAGCCAAGAGTACCCTGAGGATACTAGAGAATTGGACTGCAATTTTTGTATCAGATGCGAACTTTTGGAATCTTGTAGTCATTCATGGCGAACAACTTGGAGCCAATCTGGACCCTTCATCTTCATATTTTCCAGAAAGTGCATAAACAACCACATTGTGTTTTCCTTTCTTGTAAATGATCTCATAATCATATCCAAAGAGCTTAGTCACCCATTTTTGTTGCTCGAGGGAGGAAATACGTTGTTCCAGAAAATACTTGAGACTTTGATGATTTGTCTTAATTTGGAAGTGTTTCCCCAATAGATAAGGGCACCAAAGATCCACGACATGCAAAATAGCCAACATTTCCTTTTCATAGATTGTTTTTCCCAAATTTCTCTCTGACAGTTGCTTGCTGGTAAAGGCCAAAGATTGACCCTCTTGCATAAGAACGACGCCAATTCCTTTCCCAGAAGCATCACATTCCATGACAAAGGTCTTTGTGAAATCAAGAAGGGCCAGGATTGGCGTGGTGCACATAGCCATCTTCAAGGTTTGAAAAGCCTGAGAAACTGTTGGAGTCCAAGTGAAAGAATTATTTTTAAGGAGAGCAGTGAGAGGTGTCACAATCTTTCCATAATTATTAACAAACTTGCGATAATAACCTGTTAAACCAAGAAATCCACGCAAGCTTTTGAGAGTCTTTGGGTGAGGCCAATATTGCATAGATTCAATATTTTTAGTATCCACCTTGACACCGGCTTTGTCAACAATGTGACCCAAGTACTCGACTTCTGAGGCGCCAAAAGAATATTTAGATTGTTTGAGAAAAATTTGGTGCTACAAGAGTAGATGGAGAAGTTGATCCACATGGGAAAGATGAGATTGTCAAGTTTTACTATATATTAGAATATCATCAAAGAAAACTAAGACAAAATGATAGAGAAAAGGATGGAAGACATGATTCATGAGGCTTTGGAAGGTGGAAGGGGCATTACACATGCCAAAGGGCATGACCAAAAAATCATAGTGACCCTCATGAGTTCGAAAGGAAATCTTGGGTATGTCATCTTCTTGCATACGTATTTGGTGGTAGCCAGAACACAGATCAAGTTTAGTGAAGTACCGAGCACCACTCAGCTCATCCAAGAGATCATCAATGATAGGAATGGGGAACTTGTCCTTGATGGTGAGCTTATTGAGGGCATGAAAGTCGACAAACATGCACCAAGTACCTTCTTTCTTAAGTACCATGACCACAGGGGAATAATAAGGGCTGGTATTGGGGTGGATAACACCTGCTTAGAGCAATTCCTACACTAGCTTCTCAATTTCATTCTTTTGGGAAAAGGGGTGGTGATAAGGGAAAACATTGGGAGGAAGACTATCAAGAATAAGGGGAATGAAATGATGATAAACACCACTAGAAGGAGGAAGGCCCTAAGGGGTGGAAATAATAGCTTGATGTTTGGAAATGATAGCTTGGAGGTCAGGATGCACAGAGGGTGTCTCAATGACTTGAATATAATGGATTTGAGCAATGATACCAGAGTGGCCTTTCTTGAGGATATTTTCCATACGATGGGAACTAATGATCTCAGGAGAACCAGCTCTGAGACCTTGGAATTGATACATTTTTCCGTCCTGTTGGAATTGCATGGTTAATTCCTTAAAATCCATAAGAATGGGACCCAAAGTGTGTAACCATTCAACACCTAGCACAATGTCACAACCTCCCATGTCAATGGAAAACATATGATATTTCAGTTGGTAATGTCCAATTTGAAGACGAACATTTTCATACCACCCACCACATTGGCTATCATGATTTGAAAATTATTGACATCGCGAATATAGTAATTGGTTTCCTGGGCAATGCAATGATGAATAAAATTGTGGGTGCTACCACTATCAACAAGGATGATGAGATTCTTATGCTTAATGTAGCCAATGAGCTTGAGCATTTTGGGGGTCCGAGAAGCCAGTGACGGCATGCAAGGAAATAAGTGGGTCAACTTCAGGTGGGTCAGGAGGCTCATGGGTGGCATCGGGAAGGGGGTGTTATTCAACAAGGGGAACTGTCACATTCTCTTCAGGAACATTTTCTGAGATGGCCATAAATAGTTTTTGTTCCTTACACTTGTGCCCCGAAAAATATTTTTCATCACAATTATAGAAAAGACCCTTCAGTTGGCATTCATCCATTTCATCCCTAGTTAGTTTCTGGACCTTGAGGGGAGTAACATGGGGGTTAGGATTAGCGGGTCGAGGACAAGTAACAAAAGGGATTTTTTTGTTCTAGGAAAAAAAAATTGTTGGGCCTCTTTAGCATGTTGAGTATCTTCCAACCAAGAGGGAGGGCGGGCCATGAGAACCTAGGATCAAATTTCATCCTTGAGACCACTGATAAATCATTCACGGAAGAACAAATCTGACATGCCCTCTGTTCGAAAGGCCAAATTCTCAAAAGAAGTGATGAAGTCTTCCACTGTGCCTGATTGTTTCAATTTGGTCAAATGACCTAGATAGTGGGCATCAGTATCAAAGCGAGCATAGAGCTCAGCAATAAACTGGGTCCATGAAATATACCCTTGACATGAATTTTTGCGCCATTTCCACCATTGCTAGCATTCAGGATCTAGATAGAGGATAGAACAACAAATTTTGTCCAACTTGTTAGTAATACCATGCAGAGAAAAATAATGCTCCATTTGAGTGACCCAACTGGTAGGATCAGAGCCATCAAATTTATTGACCTCTGTGCGGGGAAGACGATGTTCATGATGAAAGGAGTTGGAGTGAAAATGTGGATACTGAGAGGAATCAACAGCTTCGAGTTGTGTTGATGAAGAAGGACCCGTAGGGCGGTTCAACAATTGATTGACAGCAAACTGGAGGGAGGTCATCTGGGTTGTGAGGTTGGCTTCCAAGGTGTCAATGTGGGAATTGGTGGATTCTAGCTGAGATGTGAGATGTTCGATGGAGATATGGGCTTGATTGGTGGAATTTTGGAGATATTGGTTGCGAGTGGTGGCCATTTGGTGAGGGTAAGTGTGGGTAAGAAAAAATGGGTGGGTGGGACCACAAAAACAAAGTACTTATAAGTGATAGGTACCATGACGATCGGTGCTTGTAGGGAAATATAAAGGGTTAGGTGGAAAAAGAGGGAAACTGGAAAGGGGTCGGGTCCACTAAAACAAAAATGATTAAAAATGAAGGGTATGACTACAATCAAGGAGAAAAGGGGAACCTAATGGAATAGGTCCCAAATAAGCGTTCTGACGGAACCACTATACTTTTTTTTTTACTCCTGTGGAGTTATACTCCGGCTTGAAGAATACTACAGTGACGAAATGCCCAAATTCTTAACAGGAATAAATGTGTAGTAATTTCGCAGCCAAAATGCAGAAGATATTGTAGCATGACAATAGTTCTTATTGGTTCTATTTTTGTTTCCTTCCCAAGGGTTAGGGTATTCAAGGGTTCTACAGAAAAGGGTTTTCCCCATGCTATAGCTCTCTAATATACATGTGGGTTCCAACAGTAGTACTCGGCCCAATATCTCAGGGCACCAACTAAGTAGGCTAGACCGTGCCCTTAGCCGTACTACCCGACTACCCAGGTACTAGAGAGTATCTTCTCGAGTGTTCTTCTCAGTGACACTATAGAAGTTAGACGACCGATCGGTTTATCTATGAAGGGCTTCAGGAGATCTAGGTCGATCTATATACAGGTGTTGTCTGGTGCGCTACCACTCTAAGGGGTACCAACAGGGTTACAAGGGTAGCCAACATATGTGTGCTTGAGTACCACTTGTATTTCCTGCGTGGATGAATCCCCAACCGCGGGTTTATGTGCATAATGATAGATCTTTGTAGCTTAAAGACGTCGGAATACATCTCTACCCTGGAAAAAAATTAACCCACAATTTTCTACCGAGGAAGGTGCTCTGATATCACTTGTAATATTCCAGATATAAAAAAGTATGCAGAACAGAAATAATAGCTAGAAATGGCAGATGAACAACAATATAATCATAACAACACCACAATAATTCCAAAATGATACCAATAGAATACTAGAAAGATCACTTTGATTACTGAGAGCAATGTTCACTTGCCTCTTCGAGGGGGAAACCTCTAGCAGAATAGAGCTCTATTACGATAATATCCAAGACAAAACTTCTCATACCCTCGACTCCTATTTATACTAAATATGTCTATCAAAAGAACAATCTAGAGGAAGATCCTTCTAGAAGCGGAAGCTTCTATTAGGTCTTCTTACATTGGACTTATTCTTCCTTATTGCTAGGCCTTATTGATATTGACCTTTATTACATGGAAATATATTATTCTACCTACGTGAGGGGTTAGGTCCCTAACATGTCCTCCCCCTTAAAAATAGCCTTGTCCTCAAGGCTTGACAAGAGGAAATTGTTGCAGAATAGTAGTTGGCTCCCAAGTGGCATCTGTTAGAGTTGTATCTTTCCAATGGAATAGCACTTCCTTGATGGTTCGTTGACACAGACGACACTCACGCTAGTCCAAAACTGCTTGTGGCTTTAGCCAAATGGAGCCTTCTTCATCCAACTCAGGAAGGTCAATTTGAGTTTCTCACTTAGTTCCAATCACCTTCTTTAAGAAGGAAACATGAAAACCAGGATGGATCTTAGAATGATTGGGCAAAGCTAATTGATAGGCCACATGTCCCACACGCTTGAGAACTGTATAAGGACCATAAAATTTGGACACCAGTTTCTTACAATGGTCAACCTTGAGGGACGTTTGCTTGTAAGGTTGCAGTCGAAGAAATACATGATCCCCTTCTGCAAATTGAAGTTCAAAGTGACCTTGATCTGCTTGTTGCTTCATGCGATTCTGGGCCATGACCAAATTCTCTTTGAGGGTACGAAGAACAGCTGCTCGAACTGTAAGTATTTGGTCAACTGCCTAGACCTTCGAGACACCTGGAAAATATGAGAGAACTGAATGTGGATTTTTTCCATATACCACTTCAAAAGGAGTCATGTGAGTAGTTGTATGGTAAGAAGTGTTGTACCACCATTCAGATAGTGGTAACCATTGATCCCACTGATTTTTCCTTTCAAATGCAAAACACCTCAAATATGTTTCCAAACAATTGTTGACCACTTCAATTTGACCATGAGTCTGGGGATGATAAGTTGTAATAAGATGTAATTGGGTGCCTTGGAGATTGAACAGTTATTTCCAAAAACATTTGTTGAAACTTGGGTCACCATCAGAAACAATAGAATGTGGCATGCCATGAAGCTTGAAGACCTAATCCATGAAACGTTGAGCCACAGTGGAGGTTGTAAATGGGTGTTAAAGAGCACAAAAATGAGCATACTTGGAAAGACGATCAACTACCACCATGATGACTAATTTATTTCCCGATTTAGCTAATCCTACAATAAAATCTATAGAGATATCCCACCAAATAGTAGGTGGAATTGGAAGTGGTCGTAGTGTGCCCGGAGATTTGACTGTTTCTCCCTTGTTGCATTGACACGCATCACATTCAGCCACAAATTTACGAATGTCTTGTTTCATACCATCCCAGAAAAAAGAACGTTTGACCTAGTCATAGGTTTTGGTAAACCCTGAGTGCCTAACTGTTGGTGTAGAATGAAGCTCAGAAAGTACCATGGATTTAAGTGTTGACTGGGTCCTTAAATACAAACGGCCTTTGTATCGAAGCTCATCATTAAGCTAAGAGTACCCTGAGGAGACTGGATAATTGGACTACAATTGTTGTATCAGATGCGAACTTTTGGAATCTTGTAGTCATTCCTAGCGAAGAGCTTGGAGCCAATCTGGTACAATGAACGAGAGAGAAAAAAGGAACCCTTCATGTTCATATTTTCTGGAAAGTGCATCAACAAACACATTATCTTTTCCTTTCTTGTAAATGATCTCATAATCATATCTGTTGCCGCCTTATACACACCTGGGAGACCTGGAAGAAATCTTCAATCCACTCGGTGTGTCCTTGGGGGCAAGTGAGAGTTAAGGTGTTGTCACCTAATCCTCA
>SNQJ01S0072619.1:53155-85429 GCA_010110895.2 Picea sitchensis
CCTGCAGAGGGGGTACCCCCCCTCTGCACTCCCCCGCGTGGAAGAGTGTACATACTTCTGGGGTGCAAATACTTCATGGGGTATAAACACGGCTGAAAGTAAAAGACCTATAAATCAAGAAGATAATCAGGCTCCACAACCAACATAGACAGGACTGACTCTTGAACAATATAGAAAGGGATATCATACACCCACCAGTGCTCAACCATTGGGGGCACATCCATAGGGATTTCCATATCTCTGGTTCACTGCATTACACAGAAGAACCACTTCTTCACTAGTGATCAACCACTAGGATCACGTTCACATGTGCTCGTCCACATGCCCGTCCACTCAATAGATCTTATTTCCCACTGCATTAAATAGGAGAGTCATCTGGAGTTTCTCATCAACTCTCTACTCATAGGAGGCTAATACATCATCTTCATTTATGTCTCATGACGAACCCAACACTTTGGGATTTCACACGTTCACCTTGTGCTCAGCCACAGGCATGTTCAACTCTACAGATATCCTTTCTCACTATGTTACACAAGAGAATCATCTAGAGTTCTTCTCAACTCTTGTAAGGAGGAGGCCATCTCTACATTCCAGCTCTGTCTCAGATAGGACCCACACACCCATCTCAGGGGATGTCTCTCAGGTTTGTGTCTTGGAGAATGTCTCACTTAGATGTAATCATCAACAGTTAGGTCCCTAACAAGAAGGAAGAACAATAGTATATGTCCATAATAGATTATCTTATAGTGCACTTGGGTTCAAAATCCCCGAATAAATGTTCACCGGAAAGAAGCCATAAGTAATCCATCTCAAAATATTTGGTTGTCCAGTATTTTTACACATTCCGAAAGAAAAGAGAACTAAGTTGGATCCTTTAGGAAAGAAGGGAATATTTGTTGGATATTGTGAGGTCTCTAAGGCCTTTAGAATATACATACCAGGTTACCATCATATTGAGATCAGCAGAGACATAACACTTGATGAAGATGAAGCACTCAAGAGATCAAGGAAATGCCAGTTAGAAGAAGTGTATGAAGAAGAACTTGTAGCTCCCATAGTTGCAGAAACTGTGAAGGAAGTTGCAGTTAACCCTGTGTTGAGATTTTAGAAGATCGTGATATGATATAATCTCAAGAACCTCACCATATGATGATATCTCACAAGAGAAATCCAACTTGGGCTAGAGAACTTATTCAAGATGCGGAGAAGTATGGTGCCCCGGAAGGAACCATGAGAAAAGCAAGAAGTCTAAGCCATTCTCCATCTATGTGGCCTTGATCTGTGATTTCGTAGATAAGAAACCTACTTTGTTTGAAGAAGTCATTCAAAATAAAGAATGGATGAATGCCATGACAAAATAATACCAAACCATTATAAACAATGATGTGTGGGAAGTAGTTCCCAAGCCAAAGAACAAATATGTGGTATCTCCCAAGTGGATATACAAAATAAAACATGTAGCAGACAGAAGTATTGAAAAATATAAGGCAAGATTTTTGGCTCTTGGATTTTCTCAAAAGGAAAGTATTGACTATGAAGAAACATTTTCTCTTGTAGCAAGATACACTTCTATCGGAACCATCATAGCTCTTGCAGACAAAATGAAGTGGAAATTGCACCAGATGGATGTGAAAACAACTTTATTAAATGGTGTTATTGAAGAAGAAGTGTACATAGAAAAACCACAAGGGTTTGAAGTTGAATATAGAAAAACTATTGTCTGCAAGTTGAAGAAATCTGTGTACGATTTCAAGCAAGCTCCAAGAGCTTGGTATGGCAGAATTGACAGTTTCCTAATGAGCTTGGGATTTACCAAGAGTAAATTTGATTCTAATCTTTACTTAAAGGTTATGAATGATGAGCTAGTTGTATTGCTACTATATGTGGATGACTTATTCTTGACAGCAGAAGAAAACCTCATCACAGATTTCAAAAGGAAGCTCGTTGCAGAATTTGAGATAAAATACCTAGGCCCAATGCATTATTTCTTGGGTCTTGAGGTTTTCTAGAGCCCATAGAAGATCTTCCTTAACTAAGGGAAGTATGCAGTTGAAATACTGAAGAATTTTGACATGTTGGAATTTAAATCCATCGCCACACCCATGGAGACGAATTTGAAGCTCTTGGTTGATACTTCATCAGTGTCAGTTGATGCTACTCTATCCAGACATATTATTGGCTCGTTGATGTATCTGACGAATATCATGCTAGATATATGATTTGTTGTGAAAACCTTGATGTTGGAGTTACTTCACACACACCTAGGATTTATTTTTTCTAAGGTTTTTCCTTGTTTATTATTCATTATTAGTCATTATCCAGTCTCCTATATTTTAGGGGAGAATATTCCACCTGGAGAATATTCTCCTTAGTTAACACTTCAATTTGACTAGTTGAGTTGAGTCTAGATTATGCATTGGTATTGTCACCGTGCAACATTGGGATCATCACCATGTTAATGCACAGTTTCCTCGATTTCATCACCATAATGGTGCATTACCCTTGATTCCTTGATCTACTCCTCACTACACTCTGTTTCAATCAGTTAACTGAACACTGGTTGACTAGTTAACTCAACTAGGTGGCAATTCCCTCTCGTAATTGCCTGAGAGACTAGACTAGGTGTAAGTTCACTCCCGTAACTACGGGTGTGTGTCTAGATCACTCTAGACCACCACTATGGTGCATTGGTTCTCCTCTAGTGCACATTGATTGAGTTATACAGAGTATATCAGGTGTAAATTATTCATTATTCATCACGGTTAATGAGAATTCTTCCATTCTTTCTCTCTTGCTTCTTCTTTCTCAATTTATATCTGCAAATGTGTGTGGTATTTTCTAGCTAGATCTATTCTGTGTAGGTTCAACACATTTACATAGTATCAGAGCTGACGGATTGCTAAGCAAAAGCTACACCAAAAAACATTTGTAGGTACACGAGATTGAAGACAGCGGAAAGACGGATTTCCAAAAAGAATTCATTCTTACACCTTACAACTACTTTGCATGGAAGGAGAGAATAATGATTCATCTCTGAACAATAGGATTGTATAGGTTAAACTTCAATACAGATATAGAACCGACATCAGCCATAGAAAAATCCAAGTATTTAAATCGAATGGATGAAGCACTCAGAACAATTTGCAGTCTTATTCTCTCGATCTCCTTTTTCACATATCTTCTTATAAGACTCCCAATGAAGCCTGGACCACCTTGGAAGGGATATTTTGAAAATAGGATGAGATGAGGGGACACATTCTCGAGGTGGAATTTCTCACATTGGATCCAAAAATATTCGACAATATCCAAGATTTCTTTCCAAAATTCAAGGATTTATTGTCGCAACTCAAATGAGGAGAAACAAATGGTTCTCACCATTCTCTTCAAACTTGGTCCTGAATTATCTGTGTTTGTATCCACATTCCACTTAGTCGGATTCACCTCTGGAGCCACCTGGAAGATGCCTTCTCTTGAGGAATTTATCGAATCCCTTACACAAGAGAAAACCAAACTCATCAACATGGGAAAAATCAAAGGCCCAAAGGCGCATGCACTTACTTTGCAAGATGGAATCCATCAATATCATAAATCTAAATACAAATACAAAAGGAATTTCATGCACATCCGAAGAAGGAAGGGTACACAAAACCCTTCACTGATGCCTCTGTATCCAAAGGGGGAAAGGGAAGAAAAGGGGAGAAATGCAGGTACTGTCGCAAAGGATTTCATCCAGAATCCACATGCATGAAAAAACAAATATATCTAATCTCTCAAATACTTTAGAAAAACAACATTGGATATCGCATCCCCGAGGGTGCCAAGAAGAAGAAGCCAAAAGACCAGAATTCCAAGAATTGAAATTCTAGCCATGCCTTGATTGCCATCAACTTGTCTCTTGATGCTTGGATTGTAGATTCGGGAGCAACACATCACATGGATTACAAAATAAGAGTCTATTCTTCGTTGGATGCATGCAAAGGTCCTCCTATTCTGATGGGGGACAAATCTCCAGTTGAAGTCACCGACAAAGGAAGGATTGAAGTCACCGACAAAGGAAGGATTGAACTCACCAATGAAAGCTTCGAGAATGTGTTGCATGTTCCCAAACTTTTCGTCAACCTTCTCTCCATGTATCAGATGACAAATTCTGGCAACAGAAATAAATTCATATTCACACAAAATGCAATGAACATCTATGACATGCAAACCAACTCTAGGGTTGCTACCGGTGAGGTAAATCATCAATCTAGATTGTATACATTTTATGAATTGATTGAACTAGATTCAGCTTTACTGCTTACTCGTGTTGATGAAAGTAGTAGGATATGGCACGAAAGGTTTGGAAATTTGAATTTCAGATACATGCAACAACTTAGAAAGAAAATATTGGTTGATGGTCTACCAGACATCCATTTCTCCAAGGGAGTATGTGAGGGATGTGTTCTTGGAAAACACCCTCAAGAGAAATTCGACAAAGGAAAGTCTCAAAGAGCTTCTGCTCCTTTAGATCTGATCCATAGTGATCTCATGGATCCTTTTCCGCATCCATAAATTAGCAAAGCAAGGTTTGTTATCATTTTTGTTGATGATTTCTCATGTTTTACATTGATTTAGTTTCTCAGACAAAAATCTGAGGTCTTTCAACACATCAAATATTTCAAAGCCCTGGTTGAGACACAATACGGAAAGAAAATCAAAGTCCTCTGAACTGATAATGGGGGAGAGTATGTCAATAATGAGATCCAGAATCTTTTTCATGAGGCAGGGATTCAGTTGTAGCACACAAATCCCTATACTCTGCAACAAAACAGAGTTGTTGAATGGAAAAACAGATCTCTAAAAGAGATGGCATCTTTCATGCTACATGGAAATTCACTACCACAGAGACTATGGGCCGAAGCCCTTAATTGTGAAACATACATCCAAAACAGATCTCCCCATATATATGTCAAGGATCAGACCCCCTATGAGGCTTGCAGTGGCCTCAAACCGAAAGTGACCCACTTTTGTATTTTCGGTTCATGTGCATGGGCCTAGATTCCCTCTGAAAAGATGAAGGAACTTGATCCACAGAGCACTGAGTGTATTTTTTTTGGATACCACGACGGTGTGAAGGGATATAGAATTATTTATCTTTCCTCAGACTGGCTCATCTGTAATATTCTAGATATAAAAAAGAATGCAGAACAAAAATAATAGCTAGAAATGGCAGATGAACAACAATATAATTTGAACAACACCACAATAATACCAAAATGATACCAATAGAACACCAGAAAGAGCACTTTGATTAATGAGAGCAATGTTCACTTGCCTCTTCGAGGGGGCAACCTCTAGCAGATAATATATCTATTACAATAATATCCAAGACAAAACTTCTCATACCCTCGACTCCTATTTATACTAAATATGACTATCAAAAGAACAATATAGAGGAAGATCCTTCTAGAAACGGAAGCTTCTATTAGGTCTTCTTACATTGGAATTTTCTTCCTTATTGCTAGGCCTTATTAATATTGACCTTTATTACATGGAAATATATTATTCTACCTACGTGAGGGGTTAGGTCCCTAACATGTCCTCCCCCCTAAAAATAGCCTTGTCCTCAAGGCTTGAGATGAGGAAATTGTTGCAGAATAGTAGTTGGTTCCCAAGTGGAATCTACTCGAGTTGTATCTTTCCACTGGACTAGCACTTCCTTGATGGTTCGTTGACGCAGATGATGCTCGCATTGGTCCAAAACTTCTTGTGGTTGTAGCCAAATGGAGCCTTCTTCGTCCAACTGGGGAAGGTCTGTTTGAGTTTGGCACTTAGTTCCAATCACCTTCTTTAAGCAGGAAACATGAAAAATAGGATGGAGCTTAGAATGACTCGGAAAAGATAACTGATAGGCCACCTGTCCCACACTCTTGAGAACTGTATAAGGACCATAAAATTTGGGCGCCATTTTCTGACAATGGTCAGCCTTGAGGGATGTTTATTGTAAGTTTGTAGTCGAATAAACACATGATACACTTCTGCAAATTGACGTTCAGAGCGACCTTGATCCGCTTGTTGCTTCATGCAATTCTGGGCCATGACTAAAATCTCTTTGAGGGTACGGAGAATAGCCGCTCGAATTGTAATCATTTGGTCAACTTCCTGGACCTTCGAGACACCTGGAAAATATGAGAGAATTGAATGTGGCTTTTGTCCATATACCACTTCAAAAGGAGTCATGCGGGTAGTTGTATGGTAAGAATTGTTGTACCACCATTCAGCTAGTGGTAACCATTGATCCCACTGATTTTGCCTTTCTGATGAAAAACACCTCAAATATGTTTCCAAACACTTGTTGACCACTTCAGTTTGACCATCAGTCTGGGGATGATAAGTTGTGCTGAGAAGCAATTGGGTGCCTTGGAGCTTGAACAGTTCTTTCCAAAAAATGTTGGTGAAATTTGGGTGACAATCATAAACAATAGAATGTGGCATGTCGTGAAGCTTGAAGACTTGATCCATGAAAAGTAGAGCCATGGTGGAGGCTGTATATGGGTGTTGAAGAGCACAGAAATGAGCATACTTGAAAAGATTATCAATTACCACCACGATGATTGATTTATTTCCTGATTTAGGTAAGCCTACAATAAAATCCATAGATATGTACCGCCAAATAGCAGGTGGAATCGGAAGCGGTTGTAGTGTGCCCAGATATTTGACTATTTTTCTATTGATGCGTTGACACACATCACATTCAGCCACAAATTTATGAACGTCCGGATTCATACCATCCCAGAAACAATAACGTTTGACCTGGTCATAGGTTTTGGTAAACCCTGAGTGCCCAGTTGTGGGTGTAGAATGAAGCTCAGAAAGTACGGTGGATTTAATTTTTGACTGGGTACTTAAATACAAACGGCCTTTGTATAAAATCTCATCATTGAAACAAGAGTACCCTGAGGAGACTGGAGAATTGGACTGCAATTGTTGTATCAGATGCGAACTTTTGGAATCTTGTAGTCATTCATGGCGAACAGATTGGAGCCAATCTGGTACAATGAAGGAGAGAGAAAAAAGAGACCCTTCATCTTCATATTTTTTGGAAAGTTCATAAACAACCACATTGTGTTTTCCTTTCTTGTAAATGATCTCATAATCATATCCAAAGAGCTTAGTCACCCATTTTTGTTGCTCGAGGGAGGAAATACGTTGTTCCAGAAAATACTTGAGACTTTGATGATCTGTCTTAATTTGGAAGTGTTTCCCCAATAGATAAGGGCACCAAAGATCCATGGCATGCAAAATAGCCAACAATTCCTTTTCATAGATTGATTTTCCCAAATTTCGCTCTGACAATTGCTTGCTGGTAAAGGCCAAAGATTGACCCTCTTGCATAAGAATGACGCCAATTCCTTTCCCAAAAGCATCACATTCCATGACAAAGGTCTTTGTAAAATCAAGAAGGGCCAGGACTGGCGTGGTGCATATAGCCATCTTCAAGGTTCGAAAAGCCTGAGAAATTGTTGGAGTCCAAGTGAAAGAATTATTTTTAAGGAGAGCAGTGAGAGGTGCCACAATCTTTCCATAATTCTTAACAAACTTATGATAATAACCTATTAAACCAAGAAATCCACGCAAGCTTTTGAGAGTCTTTGGGTGAGGCCAATATTGCATAGATTCAATATTTTTAGGATCCCCCTTAACACCGGCCTTGTCAACAATGTGACCCAAGTACTCGACTTTTGAGGCACCAAAAGAAAATTTAGATTGTTTGAGGAAACGCTGGTGCTGCAAGAGTAGATGGAGAAGTTGATCCACATGGGAAAGATGAGATTGCCAAGTTTTAATATATATGAGAATATCATCAAAGAAAACTAAGACAAAATGATGGATAAAAGGATGGAAGATATGATTCATGAGGCTTTGGAAGGTGGAAGGGGCATTACACAGGCAAAAGGGCATGACCAAAAACTCATAGTGACCCTCGTGAGTTCGAAAGGAAATCTTGGGTATGTCAGCTTCTTGCATACGTATTTGGTGGTAGCCAGAACGTAGATCAAGTTTAGTGAAGTACCGAGCACCACTTAGCTCATCCAAGAGATCATCAATGACAAGAATGGGGAACTTGTCTTTGATGGTGAGATTACTGAGGGCATGAAAGTCGGGACACATACACCAAGTACCTTAATTATTAAGTACCATGACCACATGGGGAAGAATAAGGGTTGGTATTGGGGTGGATAACACCTACTTGGACCAATTCCTGCACCAGTTTCTCAATTTCATTCTTTTGGGAAAAGGGGTGGCGATAAGGGAAAACATTGGGAGGAAGACTGCCAGGAACAAGGGGAATGGAATGATGATGAACACCACGAGAAAGAGGAAGGCCCTGAGGGGTGGAAATAATAGCTTGATGTTTGGAAAGGATAGCTTGGAGGTCAGGATGCACAGAGGGTGTCTCAACAACTTGAGTAGAATGGAGTTGAGCAATGATACCGGAGTGGCCTTTCTTGAGGATATTTTCCATACGATGGGAACTAATGATCTCAGGAGAACCACGTCTGAGACCTTGGAATTGATACTTTTGTTCATCCTATTGGAATTGCATGGTTAACTCCTTAAAATCCATAAGAATGGGACCCAAAGTGCGTAACCATTCATCACCTAGCACAATGTCACAACCTCCCATGTCAATGGAAAACATATGATATTTCATTTGGTAATGTCCAATTTGAAGATGAACATTTTCACACCGCCCACCGCATTGGCTATCATGATTTGAAAATTATTGACATAACGAATATAGCAATTGGTTTCCTGGGCAATGCGATGATGAATAAAACTGTGGGTGCTACCACTATCAACAAGGATGGTGACCTTCTTGTGCTTAATGTAGCCAATGAGATTGAGTGTTTGGGGGGTCGAGAAGCCAGTGATGGCATGCAAGGAAATAAGTGGGTAAAATTCATGTGGGTCAAGAGGCTCATGGGTGGCATCGGGAAGGGGGGGTTATTCAACAAGGGGAATTGTCACATCCTCTTCAAGAACATTTTCTAAGATGGCCATAAATAGTTTTTGTACCTTACACTTATGCCCCGAAAAATATTTTTCATCACAATTATAGAAAAGACCCTTCAGTTGGCGTTCAGCCATTTCAGCCCTAGTTAGTTTCTGGACCTTGAGGGGAGTAACAGGGGGGTTAAGATTAGCGGGTCGAGGATGAGTGACAAAAGGGGTTTTTTTTTTCTAGGAAAAAAAAATTGTTGGGCCTCTTTAGCATGTTGAGTATCTTCCAACCAAGAGGGAGGGCGGGTCATGAGAACCTGGGATCGGATTTCATCCTTGAGACCACTGATAAATCATTCACAGAAGAACAAATTTGTCATGCCCTCAGTTCGAAAGGCCAACTGCTCAAAAGCAGTGATGAAGTCTTCCACTGTGCCTGATTGTTTCAACTTGGTCAAACGACCTAGATAGTGGGTACCAGTATCAAAGTGAGCATAGAGATCAGCAACAAACTGGGTCCATGAAATATAGCCCTGACACGAATTTTTGTGCCATTGCCACCATTGCCAACATTCAGGATCTAGATAGAGGATAGCATAGCAAATTTTGTCCAACTCGTCAGTAATACCATGCAGAGAAAAATAATTCTTCATTTGAGTGACCCAACCAGTAGGATCGGAGCCATCAAATTTATTGACCTCTGTGCGGGGAAGATGGTGTTCATGATGAAAGGAGTTGGAGTGAAAATGTGGATACTGAGAGGAATCAGCAGCTTTGGGTTGTGTTGATGAAGAAGGAACTGTAGGGCGGTTCAACAATTGATTGACAGCAAACTGGAGGGAGGTCAATTGGGTTGTGAGGTTGGCTTCCAAGGTGTCAATGTGGGAATTGGTGGATTCCAGCTGAGATGTGAGATTTTTGATGGAGACGTGGGCTTGATTGACGGAATTTTGGAGATCTTGGTTGCGAGTGGTGGCCATTTGGAGAGGGGAAGTGCAGGTAAGAAAAAAATGGGTGGTCGGGACCACAAAAAAATAATAATTAGAAGTGATAGGTACCATGACAATCAATGATTGTAGGGAAATATAAAGGGTTAGGTGGCAAAAGAGGGAAACTGGGAAGGGGTCGAGTCCACTGAAACAAAAATGACTAAAAATGAAGGGTATGGATGTGATTAGGGAGAAAAGAGGAATCCAATGGAATAGGTCCCAAATAAGTGTGTCGACGGGACCACTATACTTTTTTTTTTACTCCTGCGGAGATATACTCTGGCCTGAAGAATATTGCAGTGACGAAATGCCCAAATTCTTAACAGGAATAAATGTGTAGTAATTTCGTAGCCAGAATGCAAAAGATATTGTAGCATGACAATAGTTCTTATTGGTTCTATTTTTGTTTCCTTCCAAAGGATTAGGGTATTCAAGGGTTCTACAGAAAAGGGGTTTCCCCGTGCTATAGCTCTCTAATATACATGTGGGTTCCAATAGTAGTACTCGGCCCAATATCTCAGGGCACCAACTAAGTAGGCTAAACCGTGCCCTTAGTCGTACTACCCGACTACCCGGGTACTAGAGAGTATCTTCTCGAGTGTTGTTCTCGGTGACACTATAGCAGTCAGGCGACCAATCGGTTTATCTATGGAGGGCTTCAGGATATATAGGTCAATCTGTATACAGGTGTTGTCTGATGTGCTACCACTCTAAGGGGTACCAACAGGGGTTACAAGGGTAGCCAACATATGTGTTCTTAAGTACCACTTGTATTTCCTGCGTGTATGAATCTCCAACTATGGGTTTATGCGCGTAATGATATATGTTTGTAACTTAAAGACATCGGAATACATCTCTACCCTGAAAAAAAATTAACCCACAATTTTCTGCCGAGGAAGGTGCTCTGATATCACTTGTAATATTCCAGATATAAAAAAGTATGTAGAACAGAAATAATAGCTAGAAATGGAAGATGAACAACAATATAATCAGAACAACACCACAATAATTCCAAAATGATACCAATAGAACACCAGAAAGATCACTTTGATTACTAAGAGCAATGTTCACTTGCCTCTTCGAGGGGGAAACCTCTAGCAGAGCAGAGCTCTATTACAATAATATCCAAGACAAAACTTCTCATACCCTCGACTCCTATTTATACTAAATATGTCTATCAAAAGAACAATCTAGAGGAAGATCCTTCTAGAAGCGGAAGATTCTATTAGGTCTTCTTACATTGGACTTATTCTTCCTTATTGCAAGGCCTTATTGATATTGACCTTTATTACATGGAAATATATTATTCTACCTATGTGAGGGCTTAGGTCCCTAACATGTCCTCCCCCTTAAAAACAGTCTTGTCCTCAAGGCTTGAGATGAGGAAATTGTTGCAGAATAGTAGTTCGTTCCCAAGTGGCATCTGTTGGAGTTGTATCTTTCCAATGGACTAACACTTCCTTGATGGTTCGTTGACGCAGACGATGCTCACGCTGGTCCAAAATTGCTTGTGGATTTATCCAAATGGAGCCTTCTTCATCCAACTCGAGAAGGTCAGTTTGAGTTTGTCACTTAGTTCCAGTCACCTTCTTTAAGCAGGAAACATGAAAACCAGGATGGAGCTTAGAATGACTGGACAAAGCTAACTGATAGGCCACATGTCCCACACGCTTGAGAACTGTATAAGGACCTGAAAATTTGGGCGCCAATTTCTTACAATGGTCAGCCTTGAGGGACGTTTGCTTGTAAGGTTGCAGTCGAAGAAACACATGATCCCCTTCTACAAATTGAAGTTCAGAGCGACCTTGATCTGCTTGTTGCTTCATGCGATTCTGGTCCATGACCAAATTCTCTTTGAGGGTACGGAGAACAGCCGCTCGAACTGTAAGTGTTTGGTCAACTGCCTAGACCTTCGAGACACCTGGAAAATATGAGAGAGCTAAATGTGTCTTTTTTCCATATACCGCTTCAAAAGGAGTCATGCGAATAGTTGTATGGTAAGAAGTGTTGTACCACCATTCAGCTAGTGGTAACCATTGATCCCACTAATTTTTCCTTTCAGATGAAAAACACCTCAAATATGTTTCCAAACACTTGTTGACCACTTCAGTTTGACCATCAGTCTGGGGATGATAAGCTGTAATGAGATGTGATTGGGTGCCTTGGAGATTGAACAGTTCTTGCCAAAAACATTTGGTGAAACTTGGGTCACCATCAGAAACAATAGAATGCAGCATGCCATGAAGCTTGAAGACCTGATCCACGAAAATTTGAGCCACAGTGGAGGCTGTAAATGGGTGTTGAAGAGCACAAAAATGAGCATACTTGGAAAGACGATCAACTACCACCATTATGACTGATTTATTTCCCGATTTAGGTAAGCCTACAATAAAATCTATAGCGATATCCCACCAAATAGTAGGTGGAATTGAAAGCAGTCGTAGTGTGCCTGGAGATTTGATTGTTTCTCCCTTGTTTCATTGACACACATCACATTCAGCCACAAATTTACGAACGTATTGTTTCATACCATCTCAGAAAAAAGAATGTTTGACCCAGTCACAGGTTTTGGTAAACCCTGAGTGCCCAGCTGTGGGAGTAGAATGAAGCTCAGAAAGTATCGTGGATTTAATTTTTGACTGGGTACTTAAATACAAATGGCCTTTGTATTGAAGCTCATCATTGAGCCAAGAGTACCTTGAGGAGACTGGAGAATTGGACTACAATTTTTGTATCAGATGCGGACTTTTGGAATCTTGTAGTCATTCCTAACGAAGAGCTTGGAGCCAATCTGGTACAATGAACAAGAGAGAGAAAAGGGACCCTTCATGTTCATATTTTCTGGAAAGTGCATCAACAACCACGTTGTATTTTCCTTTCTTGTAAATGATCTCATAATCATATCCAAAGAGCTTAGTCACCCATTTTTGTTGCTCGGGGGAGGAAAGACGTTCCATAAAATACTTGATACTTTGATGATCTATCTTAATTTGGAAGCATTTTGCAAATAGATAAGGGCGCCAAAGATCCACGGCATGCAAAATAGCCAACATTTCCTTTTCATAGATTGGTTTCTCCAAATTTCGCTCTGACAGTTGTTTGCTGATAAAGGCCAAAGGTCGACCCTCTTGCATAAGGACGGTGCCAATTTCTTTCCCGGAAGCATCACATTCTAGGACAAAGGTCTTTGTGAAATCAAGAAGGGTCGGGACTGGAGTGGTGTACATAGCCATATTCAAGGTTTGAAAATCCTGAGAAGTTGTTGGAGTCCAAGTGAAAGAATTATTTTTAAGGAGAGCAGTGAGAGGTGTCACAATCTTTCCATAATTCTTAAAAAACTTGCGATAATAACCTATTAAACCAATAAATCCATGCAATCTTTTGAGAGTCTTTGGGTGAGGCCAATCGTGCATACCTTCAATCTTTTTAGGATCCACCCTGACACCGGACTTGCCAACAATGTGACCCAAGTACTCGACTTTCGAGGCACCAAAATCACATTTAGATTGTCTGAGGAAAAGTTGGTGTTGTGAGAGTATATGGAGAAGTTGAACAACATGGGAAAGATGAGATTGCAAAGTTTTACTATAGATGAGAATATCATCAAAGAAAACTAAGACAAAATGATGGAGAAAAGGACGGAAGACATGATTCATGAGGCTTTGGAAGGTGGAAGGGGAATTACAAAGGCCAAAGGGCATGACCAAAAACTCATAGTGACCCTCGTGAGATCAAGTTTAGTGAAGTACTTAGCACCACTCAGCTCATCCAAGAGATCATCAATGACAGGAATGGGGAACTTGTCCTTGATGGTGAGCTTATTGAGGGCACGAAAGTCGGGACACATGTACCAAGTACCTTAATTATTAAGTACCATGACCACAAGGGAAGAATAAGGGCTGGTATTGGGGTGGATAACACCTGCTTGGACCAATTCCCGCACCAGTTTCTCAATTTCATTCTTTTGGGAAAAGCGGTGGCGATAAGGGTGACCATTGGGAGGAAGGTTGTCAGGAACAAGGGGAATGGAATGATCATGAACACTGTGATAAGGAGGAAGGCCCTGAGGAGTGGAAAAAATAGCTTGATGTTTGGAAAGGATAGCTTGGGGGGTCAGGATGCACAAAGGGTGTCTCAACGGCTTGAATAGAATGGAGTTGAGAAATGATACCAGAGTGGCCTTTCTTGAGGAGATTTTCCATACTGTGGGAACCAATGATCTAAGGAGAACTAGCTGTGAGACCTTGGAATTGATACTTTTGTCCATCCTATTGGAATTGCATGGTTAATTCCTTAAAATCCATAAGAATGGGACCCAAAGTGCGTAAGAATTCAACACCTAGCACAATGTCACAACCTCCCATGTCAATGGAAAACATGTGATATTTCAGTTGGTAATGTCCAATTTGAAGATGAACATTTTCACACCGCCCACCACATTTCATGGACCCACCATTGGCTATCAAGATTTGAAAATTATTGATTGTACGAATATAGCAATTGGTTTCCTGGGCAATGTGACGATCAATAAAATTGTGGGTGCTACCACTATCAACAAGGATGATGAGATTCATGTGCTTAATGTAGCCAATGAGCTTGAGCGTTTGGAGTGCCGAGAAGCCAGTGAGGGCATGCAAGGAAATAAGTGGGTCAACTTCAGGTGGGTCATCTGGCTCGTGGGTGGCATCAGGAAGGGAGGGTTCTTCAACAAGGGGAACTATCACATCCTCTTCAGGAACATTTTTTGACATGGCCATAAATAGTTTTTGTTCCTTACACTTGTGCCCCAGAAAATATTTTTCATCACAATTATAGAAAAGACCCTTCAGTTGGCATTCACCCATTTCAGCCCTAGTTAGTTTCTGGAACTTGAGGGGAGTAACAGGGCGGTTAGGATTAGCGGGTCGAGGGCGAGTAACAAAAGGGTTTTTTTTGTTCTAGGAAAAAACAACGTGTTGGGCCTCTTTAGCACGTTGAGTATCTTTCAACCAAGTGGAAGGGCAAGCCATGAGAACTTGGGATCGGATTTCATCCTTGATACCACTGATAAATCATTCACAGAAGAACGCATCTAACATGCCCTCTATTTGAAATGTCAAATGCTCAAAAGCAATGATGAAGTCTTCCACTGTGTTTGATTGTTTCAACTTGATTAAACGACCTAGATATTGGGTATCAGTATCAAAGAGGGCATAGAGATCAGCAACAAACTGGGTCCAGGAAATATACCCCTGACGTGAATTTTTGCGCCATTGCCACCATTGCCAGCGTTTAGGATCTAGATAGAGAATAGCATAGTGAAGTTTGGCCAACTCATTAGTAATACCATGGAGAGAAAAATAATGCTCCATTTGAGTGACCCAACCGGTAGGATCGGAGCCATCAAATTTGTTGACCTTTACGCGGGGAAGACGAGGTTCATGATGAAAGGAGTTGGAGTGAAAATGTGGAGACTGAGAGGAATCAACAACATCGGGTTGTGCTAATGAAGAAGGACCCATAGGGCGGTTCAAAAATTGATTGACAGCAAAAGGTCAATTGGGTTGTGAGGTTGGCTTCCAAGGTGTCAATGCGGGAATTGGTGGAGTCCAGCTGAGATGTGAGATGTTCGATGGAGACATGGGCTTGATTGATGGAATTTTGGAGATCTTGGTTGCGAGTGGTGTCCATTTGGAGAGGGGAAGTGCGGGTAAGAAAAAAATGGGTGGGTGGGACCACAAAAAAAAAATACTTAGAAGTGATAGGTACCATGACGATCAATGCTTGCATGGAAATATAATGGGATAGGCAGCAAAACAGGGAAACTGGGAAGGGGTCGGGTCCACTGAAACAAAAAATGATTAAAAATGAAGGGTATGACTATGATCAGGGAGAAAAGGGGAATCCAATGGAATAGGTCCCAAATAAGTGTCGTCGGGACCACTATACTTTTTTTTTTTACTCCTGCGGAGTTATACTCCGGCCTGAAGAATAATGCAGTGATGAAATGCCCAAATGCTTAATAGGAAGAAATGTGTAGTAATTTCGCAGCCAAAATGTAGAAGATATTGTAGCACGACAATAGATCTTATTGGTTCTATTTTTATGTCCTTCCCAAGGGTTAGGGTATTCAAGGTTTCTACAGACAAGGGTTTTCCCTATGTTATAGCTCTCTGATATACGTGCGGGATCCAACAGTAGTACTCAACCCAATATCTCAGGGCACCAACTAAGAAGGCTAAACCATGCCCTTATTTGTACTACCTGACTACCCAGGTACTAGAGAGTATCTTCTCAAGTGTTGTTCCCGGTGACACTATAGAAGTCAGGCAGTCAATCGGTTTATCTATGGAGGGATTCAGGAGATCTAGGTCGATCCATATACAGGTGTTGTCTGATGCGCTACCACTCAAAGGGGTACGAACAGGGGTTACAAGGGTGGACAACAGATGTGTGCTTAAGTACCACTTGTATTTCTTGCGTGTATGAATCCTCGACGGTTGGTTTATGCGCGTAACGATGGATCTCTATAGCTTAAAGACGTCAGAATACGTCTCGACCCTGAAAAAAATTAACCCACAATTTTTTGTCGAGGAAGGTGCTTTGATATCACTTGTAATATTCTAGATATAAAAAAGTATGCAGAACAGAAATAATAGCGAGAAATGGCATATGAACAACAATATAATCATAACAACACCACAATAATACCAAAATGATACCAATAGAACACCAGAAAGAGCACTTTGATTACTGAGAGAAATGTTCACTTGTCTCTTCGAGGGGGAAACCTCCAACAGAGCAGAGATCTATTACAATAATATCCAAGACAAAACTTCGCATACCCTCGACTCCTATTTATACTAAATATGTTTATCAAAAGAAGAATCTAGAGGAAGATCCTTCTAGAAGCAGAAGCTTCTATTAGGTCTTCTTACATTGGACTTATTCTTCCTTATTGCTAGGCCTTATTAATATTGACCTTTATTACATGGAAATATATTATTCTACCTACGTGAGGGGTTAGGTCCCTAACATCATCATTGAGTGAAGTGTCCAATTCGAGGAAAGCGTATCACATGTACCTCAACAGTCGCATGCAGACACCTTCATTCTTCCACCTGTCTGAGATGATGAGCATACACATGTCGAATGTTCTTCATATGAGAGTTTTGATTCAGAGGACTTAGATGATTCATAGAGAGAGTCAGTACAGTCAGATGTAGAGTTAGAGCATCCAGATGCAGATGTAGAGCCAGAGCAGAGGCTCAAGTGGGCACAGACTACTCTTCAGGATGAAGGGGATCTTGTTGGTGATCCAGTCGATACTAGGAGGATTGGATATGATTTCGAGCAGCCTCCTGTTGCACTTATTGCCACTGAACCATTACCCTCTAGGAATATTTTCTTGGTTCATTCTTTAGATCCACAGTATTATGGCGAGGTTGTTGGAAATACATTTTGGGAATCCGCCATGTAGGAGGAGTACAACTCCCTCCTCGAGAACTAGACTTTGGATATGGTTCCCCTTCCTTCTTGGAGGAAACTTGTCAGATGCAGATGGGTCTACAGGACCAAGAGCGCAGCGGATGGACAGATTAGCATATACAAAGCCGAGCTTGTTACTAAAGGCTTTCAGCAGGTGCATGGTATTTACTCTGATGAGACCTTCGCTCCAGTAGCAAATATGGATTCCATACGATTGACACTTTCCATTGCGGCAGCCAAGGGATGGGAATTCCATCAGATGGACGTGAAGAATTCATTTCTTCACGATGATCTCTCTTAGGAAATCTATATGGAGCAGCCCTAGGGATTTATGCAGGACTCATCTTTGGTCTTTCGACTGAAGAAGTCCCTTTATGGCCTCAAGCGGGATCTGAGGGCATGGTATGCCAAGATGGACTCCTACCTGTTGTCATAGAACTTTGTACGTTGTAAATCAAACCCAAATGTCTACATGCTCAGGACGGTTGATTCACTTCTACTCTTAGTTTTGTATGTTGATGATTTGTTGATCACTGGCTGCTCGACTTCAGCGATTGCTGCAGTGAAGAGTATTCTACATGACAAGTTTGTGATGATGTACATGGGTCCGCTACACTTCTTCCTTGGACTCGATATCAATCAGGATGCATCAAGCATCGAACTGTCTCGAGACAAGTATGCACGAGATCTCCTTGAGATATTTCACATGACAGACTGCAAGTCTGCTCCGACTCCTTTCCTAGCAGGAGTCAAACTTGAGGATGGTGGGGACACTCCATTGGTTGACAGCACACTGTACAGACAGCTAGTGGGAATCTTGTTGTATCTCACACACTCCATACCATACCTCTCCTATGCAGTTGGTGCAGTTTCCAAGTTCATGCAGGAGCCGCATGAGATACATTGGAAGGCTGCAAAGCATATCCTTCGATACGTATAGGGCTCCATCACCTTTGGGATTCATTATGCAGCAGACTCTACATTAGATCTCATCGGGTTTACTGATTCTGACTAGGCTGGCAATAGCATTGATCGCAATTCCACATCTGGTTACTCACTCAGTCTTGGTTCCAAACCTATATGTTGGTTGAGCGAGAAGCAAGCTATTATTGCTCTTTCTTCAGCCGAGGCAGAGTACAGAGGGGTAGTTAACATAAACATTCAAGCTATGTGGCTACAACATTTTCTCACTAAGTTGGGCATTCAGTTTCATCGGTTGATCGTCATCTGGTGTGACAACCAAAGCACTCTGAAGTTATGCAGAGATCAAGTTCATAGGCAACAGACAAAGGACATTGAGATCCACTTGCACTACATCCAGGACTTAGTACATGAGAGGATCATCGACCTATAGTTATGTCCTTCAGCGGAACAGACGTCGGACATCTTCACCAAGACCTTCATTGAGTAGAAGTTCCACTCTCTGTGAATTCGTCTTGGAGTGAAGGACATAGTTGCCTAGAAACTGTCAATTCTTCTTGTTACATACATTGTACCTTGAGTGGGGGGGTTTCCCATGAGGTTTTCCCTCTTTCCTCACTTTATTTTCAGTGTATCTTTTGTATTTGGGTACCTAACATGGCCTCATTGTTGGGACCCATTCTTTATTTTCGCCATAGTGATGTTCAGGGGGGGTGTTGGAGTTACTTCACACACACCTAGGATCTCTTTTTCCTAAGGTTTTTCCTTGTTTATTAGTCATTATCCAGTCTCCTATATTTTAGGGGAGAATATTCCACCTGGAGAATATTCTCTTCAGTTGACACTTCAGTTTGACTAGTTGAGTTGAGTCTGGATGTTGCATTGGTTTTTTCACCTTGCAATATTGGGATTATCACCATGCTAATGCGCACTTGCCTTGGTTTCACCACCAGACTGGCGCATTACCCTTTATTCCTTGATCTACTCCTCACTACACTCTATTTCAGTCAGTTAATTGAAGATTGGTTGACTAGTTAACTCAGCTAGGTGGCAATTCACTCCTGTAACTATTGGTGTGTCCAGATCACTCTAGACCACCACTATATCGCATTAGTTATCCTCTAGTGTCCATTGACTGATTTATACATAGTATATCATGTGTAAATTATTCATTATTCATCACGGTTAATGAGAATTCTTCCATTTTTTCTCTCTTGCTTCTTCTTTATCAATTTCTCTCTGCAAATGTGTGTGGTATTTTCTAGATAGATCTATTATGTGTAGGCTCAACACATTTACACTATAGTCAGTATCTGGTGGAGCCCAGATGTGTTCACCTTGTAGCTGCAAAGCATGTTATGAGATACCTTAAGAGTACATTGGATTATGGTCTATGTTATACTAGAGATCATGACTTCAGACTGTATGGTTATACTGATTCATATTGGGCTAGAAGTGCTTCAGACAAAAAGAGCACTTCAAGATGTTTTTCAGTTTGGGGTCAGCCATGACTTCATGGAAAAGTAGGAAGCAATCCATTATTTCTCTCAGCTTGGCAGAAGAGGAGTACATTCCAGCATGTTCCGCCAGTTGTGAAGCCATATGGCTTCAGAAGTTGTTGACAGGTTTGTTCGATCTGGAGATGGAAGCTACCATGATTCTATGTGATACCCAGAGTTGCATAAAGATGATATAGAACCCATTGTTCCATGATTAGACGAAGTACTTAGAGATCTGGTATCACTACATTCCTGACATGGTGTAGAAGGGAGTTGTAAATCTCCAATATGTTGGCACAGATGAGCAGGTTGCAGATGTGTTGACTAAGCCTCTGTCTCATGTGAAGTTTGAGTACTTCTGAGACAAGATTGGTGTAGTCCGAAAGGACCTCCCTCAAAAAGGGGAGTGATTTTGATAATACTATAGTATCATGACCAACAACAGGTAGCTCAGTTAGGATTTTATATATTAGGGGACTGATCATCCCTGGGTAGATCTCGAAGGTCCAGTAAGGACAGTCTGTCAGAGTGCCTGTGCATGTATATGCCACTTGTGGTCACTAGTGGTAGCTCATTAGGATTCTATATCTTATGGAATCTTATGAATCTTGGGCAGATCCCAAAGGTCCGGTAAGGACAGTCTGTCAGAGTACCAAAGATGTTTTTTTTTATGCACATGCCTCACTCTGTTGCCACATATAGATGTTGATGTTCCAGTTATATTACTGTGATGTTGAAAAAAACTTCCAATGATTTATAGATGTGCCAGTCATTGTTCCAGATGTTGATGATGATGTTTCCCTCTCCTTCTCTTGATGATGTTGTATTGGTTCATGTCAGTAGAACACCCTTCTCGTTAAGGGAGAGTGTTGAAATATTGTAACTTCGAAGAATATTCTACTTATATTTGAGTCATTATTGTATAGATCAAATCCCCTTTTGTGGATTGGTCAACATGTATTTGTATGGTGGTATTTGTAGAGTTGCCCCCTAATAATTGTAAAGTGGTTTTAGCCATTTCTAGGAGAAGTCGACTCCACCAAGTGAAGAGTCACAACCCTAGCACCACCTCACAAATTGTATTTATATGTGAGGATGGTGTTTCATTTGAATACATTCACTCACTCATATAGTGTGTATATCTTGTAGACAGTTGCAATTGCAGAAAGAAGTCTAACGAAGGAGAAGAGAGGTGCATGCTTGGTCTTGATCTGTCTTTGGTGTTTTGGTCTTAGTCTTGGCATTGTACTGGAAATCTATTATTAAGGAAGTTTTGTTGGGTTTTCTTCCCCATGAAGGTTTCCTATGATAAAATGTTGTGTACCTTGTGATTGTGTTTCTTTCAGTGATCATCTTTATATTGTTGTTTTGGAAATGCATTGAATGCTCATGAAATTTGGAAATAACCTAATAACAGTAGTAAAAACTTAGCACCTATCACAAACAAACCTCGACAACAAGTAAGTCTTTCCCTCAAGGCCATAAAAGGTGGATATAAGTACACTACTCCTCATAGAAGTATTCTCCCTTCCCCAAAGGGAGGTTTCGAGCTTTCATTATCAGACTACAAAGCACTCGACCAACAACGATCTGCCCGAACTTTCCAACAAAAGCCGCATGAACTCTATAAAAATGGAATGGGGTATCTTGCTTCCATATTAAAGGGTACCAATTTTGAATTGGCTCGATGTCAACATCGACATCCCATTTTGAGGCCATTGCTTCAAATAAATTGCAAAATAACAATGCAAAGACAAGGTAAGAAGTCATAAAGAACCTTCTGGTCCCCTGGAATTTTAAAATTTTATGGGAAATTGAAGATGATCTCACCCCAATCAAAGACCATCTCCTCATAAAAACTATAATATATGACATACAAAACATATCTCAACACCTATGAGATTGTCCCTTAGTCAATAAATCGAGCAAACAACCATGTGAATTCCTAATAGGGTTCCACAATCTCATCAACATCAATGTGGTAACTTCTAACTTTCTCATCACTTACATGCACGCGCCATTTCCTCATAAGGACACCACCATTATGAGCATCCAAAAAGGCATCAAGCCCAAAAACCTTGAAGACCTTATTCAATGCTAGAAGCCTCAACATATTCCTGAACATGAGAGGAGGATGAATTAATATGGACTAAGAATCCTAACAGAGGCACCTATACCCCTAAGTTGGGTTACAAGTTTTTTTTTTTATGATGGAAATAGAGAGGAGCCTACCTAGTGGTGGAG
Source organism: Picea sitchensis (assembly GCA_010110895.2). Classification (NCBI taxonomy): domain Eukaryota; kingdom Viridiplantae; phylum Streptophyta; class Pinopsida; order Pinales; family Pinaceae; genus Picea; species Picea sitchensis. Next base: position 75,261 of record SNQJ01S0072619.1, read on the forward strand.
AAAATTATGGAAGTTCATGTGTTCATTGAAAAATAGAATTTTTATGTGGTTGGCACTCAACAACAAGGTCCTTACATGGGACAATCTTCAAAAAATGAACAAATTTGGACTAGGTTGGTGCTCACTATGCAAAGCAAATAAGAAAAATATAAATCATCTTATTATATCGTGTCCCTACAAAATCAAGTTCGGAAAGAATCAGATGCCTTGTTGGGTTCAAGCAAATTATGGAATGTTGTTTCCATCGATGAATGCTTCAAACTATGGAAGGCCAATATGGCTACAAAACAATATCAGACTCTTCTCCTCATTGTAGCATGGGGCGTATGGTTATCCAGAAATCATATTATTTTTTAGGAAAGGCAAATCCCTCCTTTGTAATGTGCACTTCAATCTTTGAATATTCTAAAGAGTTTTAATCAATGTAAACCAACAAAGCCACCTCGAATGTATGTTGATGAAGTAATAGATAAATCTAGGGCATGGCTATACTTTGATGGAGCTTCCCAGGGGAACCCTTCTGTGTGTGGGGTTGCAGGCATTGTTCACTTATCAAATCGGCATTGGTTCAAGTTCAAAGTGGGGATTGGCATTGGTTCAAGTAATTTCACTAAGATGATGGCATTGAAGCTTGCACTCAAACTGGCATGGGATTAATGTGCTCAGAGGATATAGGTTTTTGGTGATTCACAAGTTGTTATAAATTGGATGAAGGGTGAGTATACTTGTGAAAACTTCACACTATGACCTGTATATGAGGAAATTATGAATTGGAAAAGTCTTTTTCTTCCCATTACTTTCCAACATATATACAGAAAAAAAGAAATATGCAAGTGGACAAACTCTCAAAGCAAGGTTTAACAAAGGTTTAGCAATGGCTGAAGGATGGTAGCAAATTTGGGAGGAGCTCGTTTCAGAAATTTTGCCTCCTTCAAAGCTCCATTGAAACTAAAATTGGTACTTTTGTTTATGTGACTTATACTTTGTTTATACTTCTCTAAAACTATCTAAACTCTTTATAGATAGGATTTTGATAAAAGAACCACTAAACTTACTATAACCTAACTTTATAGGAACAATGTGGATCACTATCAACAAAATTTAAACTTTTTTGTAATTTATGATCTATTAATAAAATTAATAGAATTTTTAAAAGAAAAAATAAATAAATAAATAAAGGAGGAGTTTCCAATTTCCTTCGACTTCACCAGCTGGTGCTTTAGGTCAAAGCATTTTGAACACCCCTGAACCAATTCCCAAAAATCAAATGCTTCAAGGATGGACCTTGCCTTCACCAACCGGATGTCCAAGATTTATTTTCCTTTTGCTTAACTTCCTCGGCATACCACTTATATGTCGCAGACCAGTGGAAGTCAGTATCCTCCCGTGCCAAAGAGTTGACAATGTTTCCACAACATGGCTCAAGCTTCTTCTTAGGTGCCATCTCCCTTTTGTCATGAACAACATCGAATAGTGCACTGACAATGGGTAGCTGAATTGCTGAATTTCCGATGGCCTTCAATTACACCTGGAGCATCATCATGACAATCATAAGGGCAATCTGCAATCTTTCCTGGACGATGCAAAATTGAATGTAATACGCCAGTATTCCATGGAATTCATCGCAGCGCGAGCGAGGCTTAAATGCATGGGCAGTGGCGAAGTGACGACAAGCTCGGAGACAAAGCCGGCAGTGACGTGGAGGGAATAAGGCGGGAGGGTGGGATGGAGGTACGAATTTTCTGCATCCTGCACAGAAAGGTGGCATGGGGTGCAGCAAGGCGGTATGGCGAGATGACAGAGTGAGGCATAGGGGATGGCGGGTGCGACACAACGGGAAGGCAGCACGACGAGGGGAGGAGTGGCGAAAGGTGGGATATATACAGCGTGCTAAGCAGCATTCAATTCTGCGGCAGGTGTATATACATCATCAAGTATATTCGGTATCCAATGATGTATATATCACTCACTTCAGCATAGCAAGTTATTACTACTCGCCAAGGTGGGATGGTAAAACGGGAAACGGTTAAATGAACTCCACATCCTATACTCAAACAAGGATGTAGAGTAAAAAAAAAGAGAAAATGAGAGTATGGAAGAGCCTGGAACTGTTTCAATTTTGAATGAAAGGTAACTTTTCAATACATATAAGTTTGAAGTCATTACAACATACTCATTATAAGTTTTATTCATGTTATTATAGGAATTGAAAGAGTCTCATACTTAGTCCAAACAAAGACCTTACCTTTTAAGACCGGTTTTTTATAAAATCTTAATTTTACACTGCTCAATTGAAATATCAACATTATAATTCATACTCTGATTATTTATTTCTATCAAAGCTTGGTTGTTACATGATCCTCTTGTTTAATAGGCAATAGTCTAAACGTTCTATTTTTTGGGGTTTTTTGGCCACTTTTTCCGTTTAATTTTGCCCGAAACCCAGTGATGAATGGTTGGATCTGCAGATTTGAGTGGTTAAGTGTGTATAATCCGAATGCCCTAGGGGTTTTTCAGCATGCTGAATCCATTTATGCATTCAGAAAGACAATTTAAACAACAATACATCGGAGGATTCCGACCAATTCCTATCAAAAAAACCCAAAAGATAAAACGTTTAACCAACACCTTTTAATAATATTAAACATGAATCAAATGAATATCAACATTATAATTCATACTTTGATCATTTATCTATATCAAAACAATTCATACTTTGATCATTTATCTATATCAAAACTTGGTTGTTACATTATCCTCTTGTTTAATAATAGGATTCTCATATTTTACACTGTTTAAATGGTATTACAAGTTAGTGAAGTGAAATATTAACATTATAATTTATACTTTGATTATTTATGTTTATCTCTATCAAAGCTTGGTTGTTACATGATCTTCTGGTTTAATAATAGGATTCTCGTGTTCGTTTATATAATGTTTGTTTAAAGAGATATGTTCAATACATTCACATCTTCAACAAGAAGTTCAAAAGCTCACTTGGATACATGTCATTATTAAGAGCATTAAGATTTAAGGGACCAATAACCATTCTTTTAAAGGTGTATGTGTCCTTTGAAAGGAGGCCTCAGTGTGAAGTGTATCCAATTCATATATTTTAATTTCATGCTTTAGAAGTTTTCTCATCTTAATAGACCTTTTTTATTTGATTTTGTCATATTTATAGATCTTTTTGATTTGATGTAATTCTTAAATGTTGAAAAGTATACTCATGTTTCATAGTTGGGTTTATAAATGGTGATGATCTAATTCTTAATTGTTGAAAAGTACATTCATGTTTCATAGTTGGGTTTATAAATGGTGGTGATCTAATTCTTAAATGTTGAAAAGTATACTCATGTTTCATAGTTGGGTTTATAAATGGTGGTGTGTGTGGAAAGCAAATTGAACTCTAAATCTCTTACCATGTTCATATAAAATCAACAAATGCCTATATATGGGAAACTCCATTTGGAATAGATCTTGTGAAGTGATGTGGTCGATTTAGAAATAACTTCTTTGTTATCTACGCATGGAGGAGTTTCCATATAAGTACGAAGATCACAACGAATATTGTAATTCTTTAAATGCTTCTTTCTAGAACTGTTATATGCTTTGCCCTATGACATTAACACAACATAGAAGCTATCCATTCACAATTTTTGGGAATGATATGGGGCATCGACCTACTTCCTCGCTTTTCCAAAAATCTCATTCCACATGTCCATCCAATGTGTAACCATGTCTCCTCTCATTTCGTATTCGATTAAGACCATCATAATTGGTCTTATATATCTTATGCAAATTTTCATAGAAACTTGCAACAATAGATAGCCTTGTATTAACAACATTGCCATTATCTACTCCTATAGTGCTTAAGACTAAATCTAGATGCATTTCCTTAAACCCATCCCACCATGAATTGCTAAGCAAGACATCTTTAAAAGGATTTGGCTTCCCTTAGAAAGTATGGGCTACATGATCTTTTAGTTGAATAATTTATAGCCCATGGCCGCATCAACCTGACAACCATATCCTTGCACCATTAAACAATTTTTTTCTTCCTCTTTGGTTGTTAGGATTGTGAGTAGCATTGTTTCCTTGGTATTTATCAAACAAAACAACTAATATGTTAATCAATTTGGTGGTATCACTCACTTTTTTCTTGCAGCATGAGTAGAATAGCCATAATGTTCACAATATTTATTTGGATTGGTCATATCTTCTTTAGTCCAACCCCTATTGATCTGATATCTTTTAGTTATTGGACCCTCACTCATAGTCATTGTGTCTTCAACAATTAGTGTAACCATTTGGTTTGGTTGTTCATTGTCTAAATCTATTATTTGAAGCCTAACACCTATTTTACAATTGTAAAATGGTCTTACTCTCTTCACAATTGCCCATCCTTCTACTAAAACCTAAACACGATATGGAGAAAATACAATGAAAGAAATTAATTTAGAATATCAACTCACACTAAATCCTTAGGAAATAATTCAACATTGTGGACATATGGAAGGATGAAATAGAGTCAAATATTTAGTTGTTGAGGCACAAATATTTTAACTGTGTTTCTGATTTGTCTCTAAGCATGGTTGTAGATTGAGGGTTTTACATTCAAATCCAATTGCTGAAAATTAAAATTACCCAATTGTTGATCCATGTAGTTTTCTATCATGAACATTTACACATTCTAATCAAGGGTTGAACTTTATAATAGTGTTGATTTATATAACTTCTTTATCATGATTGATAAAGAAATGTTGCCCTTTTTCCTCACATTGAATGCTTTCCTTGACATGAAGAATTTGTTCCTTGTTCCTAATCATTGAAGGTGAACTTAACATTTACTCTTTGCACTATGAGTATTGTGCTTTAATGGATGTTGATGGCCCTCTTACATTAAATAGGCCAATGGTAGTAATATGTTGTGAGTATTGTGCTTAAATAGATGTTGATGGCCCTCTTGCATTAAATAGGCCAATGGTAGTAATATGTGTTGGTTGGAAAATTGTGAATGACTAGATGATTTCTTAAGTGGAACTCTTGCAAATATTCACTATTTGCAAATATTCTATCCCACACATATAGTATTTAAGTATGTACAGTTAGATGGCACTTTCACCCTTTGATATGCACAATTGAATGTTTTCATTGTCATGAAGAGTTTGTTCCTAATCATTGAAGGTGAACTTAACATTTGCTCTTTTCACTATGTAAGTATTGTGCTTTAATGGATGTTGATGGCCCTCTTGTTGCATTAAATAGGTAAATGGTGGTAATATGTTGGTTGGAGAATGGTGATTGATTGGATGATTTCTTAAGTGGAACTCTTCCAAATACTCACTATTTAGAAATATTCTATCCCTACACATATCTTATTTATGTATGCACGGTTAGATGGTACTTTCACCTTTTGATATATACAAGTGTCCACATATCTTTGTTTAGATATGCATTGTAAGTCGGTGGGATACCTTGAGTGGTTGTGTTTTGAGATTTGTGCAATAGGTCTCGGGGTCAATCCCCCATATTCACTACCTCTATTACATGCCCTGCTCCATGTCCTTGTCAAGTCATGGGTCGTAATCAACACTAACGATTTTACACTAGGTATCATCCATGAAATGTAGGTAAGTGTCTAAGGTCTCCTTGCAAGTTTTTCATTGGAAAAATTATATATACATTGTTAGATGGTACCTTCACCTTTTGATATGCACAAGTGTGTGCATCATATGGACAATATGGTTTTTAATATAGATAATGATAGACTTTCAAAATCTGTACTTGTAAAGATCACTCAATAGAAGGGAATGCTAGATGTGTATAGAATATTTACTTTTTACATTTGTGTACCTGGGGTTTGTACAATTTGACACCAGCCATTGAATGGAGATTTTGTATACTTATTACAAATATCCTTGTAAAAATTTTGTTCAAATTTATTCAAAATTTGTTGGTCTTGTAACATGAAACGATTTTTTCTCACATTAACTAGGCTCCACTTATGCAACAATCCTCACGAGAAATGGACCCTACACAAGAAATGGCTCCTTTCCATAGTCTAGGATAAAGAAACCAAGAGAATAATAGCTAGTGTTGTGAATAGCCAATGAACTACATATATGGAGCAATGTTATCAAAACCATATCGAAACTGGAAAATCTAGCCAATCCGATCGTTTGGGTAGGTTTTCGATCCAATTTAGGGTTTCCAACCATTTTTGGTCGGTTTTGTACCTCGAACCAACCTTAAGGCACCAAACTAATCAATTTAATACCATCAACGTGGCTAGGGACCACCAAAATCCAATATAATAAAAAAACAATAGATACATAATACATAACCCTAGGGCCTACTAAAATTGTTTAATGAGGACCCCCTCCCCCCCACCTCCATATCACGCACACTATTCATTTGAGCTATTTGGAATTCTTGAGCTAAGATTCTTGGGCGATTTTGGAGAGTTGTTTGCAGGTCTATTTTGAAGAATTTATTGGCATATTTGGAGAGTTAGTTGAAGGCTAAGTTGGAGAGTTTTGAGGGTGATTTTCTTGGGCAGATTTGAAGTTGTTTCAAGGGACCTTTTTTAATTTATTGAGCTATTTTTGGGTTGTTTTTGGAGGTGATTCAATGGTGCATTTCTAGAATTTTGTGGGTTGTTATAGAGTTGTTTTTAATGTTGTTAGGAGCTACTCTTCTTCTATTATTCTCTTTAAAATTTGTATTTTTTCTAGTAATTAAGAATAATTCCTATGATTTTATATGCAGATTTTAGTTTGTTGGTGTAAAACTTTTCATGGCTCCTAAGGACAAGAGGGATCCAACATAGGTTCATTTTCATTTGAATGAAGGGAGAATAAAATTATGCAACTATTGTGGAAAGAGGATTAAAGTTGGGGGCGAGGGGGAGGGGGTTATCCATAGGATAAAACAACACTTAGCACACAAAAGAAGACAAGTAGAACCTTGCACAAAAGTCTTTGTTGATCTTAAAGCGAGGATGCAAGGTTATAATGAATCCTTCCAAGAAGATAAAACCAAGGCCAAGAAGATTAAAAAAGACATAAGGAGAAGTCAAATGGATAATGAGTATGAAAATGACCCTAAGGATCATATACCTAGTTTTGAAAAATCGCCTAGTTTTCATATTGGACATAGAGATGAACATGTTTATGGCCCTAGTTCATCCAATTTGAACAAGGCATGTAAAGGGCTTGAGTCTTTTTTTGTACCCCACACCACCCCTGTTGCTCAACCCACCCTTGATGCTAAATGGAATAATGAGAAGGAAGTTGCTTGGGAATGCATTGTTAGATGCAGACATACGTTTCAATGATGCTAATTGTGAATATTATTAACTCATATTAGATGTTGTAGCTTCATGTGGTCTGAGCTTCGAAGGCTCTAGTTTTCATGAAATCAGAGGGCCACTTTTACAAAATGAAGTCCAAAGAATAGATGAATACCTCAGAGTTCAAGGAGTCATGGAGTAAAACAAGGTGCACAATCATGTATGATAGATGGACTGATGGAAAATCCCACATCATTATCAATTTCTTAATTGATTGCCCAAGCCATGTTTCTTAAATTTGTGGATGCATCTAATCAGGTGAAGGATGCACAATTATTATTTTATATTTTGGATTAAGTAGTTGTGGAGTTGGGGGTGGATAACATTGTACAAGTCATCACAAATAATGCTTCCAACTATGTTGCAGCGAGAAGGATGTTGAAAGAAAAACACCCCACCATTTGGTGGACTCCATGTGTAGCCCATTATTTGGACCTCGTGCTTGAGAATATTGACAAATTTAAGTGGGTGAATAAGTGTGTGGAACAAGCAAAATCCATAATCAAGTACATCTACAACTACACATGGGTTTTGAACCTTAGGAAGAAAAACATTGGGGGTAGAGAGCTTGTTCGATCAGCTATTACACTATTTGCATCAAACTTTCTTTCATTGCAATCCATTGTTCAACAAAAAGAAAAATTGCATAAAATGTTTTCTTATGATAAATGGACTGCATCTCAATGGAGCAAAAAGGTTGAAGAGAAAGTGGTGGTTGACCAAATGTTTGGAAAAAAAAATGGAAAAAGACAGAAGAAATAGTGTTATTCAATTAACCTCTTGTGAAAATTGTGAATGGTGGATGGTGATAAACATGCTATCGGTTGTGTTTATGATTCCATGGATCTGTTAGGAAATGAGGAACACTTCCACACTAAACCTAGCAGAAGAGAGGAAGAAATATTTAAACAAAAAAGTAAATGACAAAGAAAACACATAGTACACAGGGATTTTACCCTGGAAACCCAACCGGGAAAACCAACATTCCTTGAGTGTTTTTCTATCTTGTTGTTTTATTCATTCAAAATAAAAGGTTACATGCATAACCTTGGTTTACACCTAAGATATAATCAACATCATACCTTCTTGATTTACACAAGAACAACCCTGTATCCAATTCGACTTACATATGTATGACCAACGACCTCTACGATTATTGACTAGCTATTAACCTTTGCAGCATTACAACACACCTTCTTTATAGGCTTTACAGTAGGAAAAACCCTAAAGAAAAGAGGCCCAAAGACTGTTACAGATCCACGCAGATCATTGTCTACAAACCCCGTGAATCTCAGAATTTTGTTATAGTCGACTACCAAGTCAAATTATCAGTCGATTACAAGTCGGCCTTCATTCAATCTTCAGTTGGTTTCCACGCGCTCGCATGTCGACCTCTTGTCAGTTGACATCTTCGACTTGTTGTTGATGTCTTTGACTTCGACTTCGACTTCGACTTTACTCAGTCCAACTACCTCGACCATCGAATTTACCCGATCGAACCACCTTGACCTTCGACTTGTTATCGATGTCTTCAACTTCGACTTTACCCGATCGAACCACCTTGACCTTCGACTTGTTATCGATGTCTTCAACTTCGACTGTCAGTCGATCCACCTCGACTAGACTTTCACTGCAAAGAATATAACAACCCAACATTCTTCCACTTGTTTTTTTCTTTGCTAAAACCAGGAGATCTCTAAACTTTCATTCACAAACCCAAAGAAGCAATTCCCATTGCCTCTCTACACCAAGAGAACTTCACAACACTCACAGACTTGGTCAAAGAGTCTGTTATGTTTTCCAATGTATCTACTTTCTCCAACAACACCTTATTTATTTCCACCATGTCTCTCACGAAATGGTATTGTACATCAATGTGCTTAGTCTTAGAAAGATAAGTTGGGTTCTTTGCCAGGAATATTCCGCTTTAACTGTCGCAACTTATCTTCATAGCTTTCTACTCAAACCCAATTCCTGAACACATCATTTACAACCATACTGCTTCTTTACTTCCAAGAGTGGCTGCCATGTATTCATCTTATCATGTTGACAAGGATACTACCTCTTGTCGCTTACTCATCTCATTGATTACTCCATCAAACATCTTGAACACATATCCATTGGTCGACCTTCGTCGATCCAAATCTCCAACCCAGACGATGTCAACAAATCCATGTACATTTAATTCACTGTCACCTCCAGGTTTTCCTTGATAGCATATAGCATAATCTTTTGTGCCACACAAATACCTGAATACTCTCTTGATAGTTGTCCAGTGTTCATTCCCTGGTGTCAACATGTACATACTCAACACTCCCACTGCATGGGAAATGCCTGGTCAAGTACAGACCATCGCATACATTAGACTATGAACAACACTTGCATAGAGAAAATGTGACATGTCCTCTATTTCCTCCTGTGTCCTTGGACATTCTTCAACAATTAGCCTTGCTCCCACAGGAATTGGCACCTTCACAGGTTTGCAATCCTGCAAGTTGAAACGTTTCAAGACTGTTTCAATATACTTCTTGTTGAAATAATGTAACTGCGAAGAGCATTCTTATTATTATTGGATTAAATCCCCATTGCGGATTAATCATGTCATTATTATTGTTATTGTTATTGGATTAATCCCCATTGTGGATTAATCATGTCGATAATTGTATAAGGACCAAATCCCCTTTTGCGGATTGGTCATCGGACAATTACAAAGGGAAAAATAAGAAGTCGGCCCCAGCAGATATCATGGAAGACCCGAAATTAATTAAAGGTGGGTTTACCCACCCAGAGTGAGAGGTCGGCCCTGCCAGTTGTG
>SNQJ01S0072619.1:85439-102068 GCA_010110895.2 Picea sitchensis
CAACAAATTTTGAATAAATTTGAACAAAATTTTTACAAGGATATTTGTAATAAGTATACAAAATCTCCATTCAATGGCTGGTGTCAAATTGTACAAACCCCAGGTACACAAATGTAAAAAGTAAATATTCTATACACATCTAGCATTCCCTTCTATTGAGTGATCTTTACAAGTACAGATTTTGAAAGTCTATCATTATCTATATTAAAAACCATATTGTCCATATGATGCACACACTTGTGCATATCAAAAGGTGAAGGTACCATCTAACAATGTATATATAATTTTTCCAATGAAAAACTTGCAAGGAGACCTTAGACACTTACCTACATTTCATGGATGATACCTAGTGTAAAATCGTTAGTGTTGATTACGACCCATGACTTGACAAGGACATGGAGCAGGGCATGTAATAGAGGTAGTGAATATGGGGGATTGACCCCGAGACCTATTGCACAAATCTCAAAACACAACCACTCAAGGTATCCCACCGACTTACAATGCATATCTAAACAAAGATATGTGGACACTTGTATATATCAAAAGGTGAAAGTACCATCTAACCGTGCATACATAAATAAGATATGTGTAGGGATAGAATATTTCTAAATAGTGAGTATTTGGAAGAGTTCCACTTAAGAAATCATCCAATCAATCACCATTCTCCAACCAACATATTACCACCATTTACCTATTTAATGCAACAAGAGGGCCATCAACATCCATTAAAGCACAATACTTACATAGTGAAAAGAGCAAATGTTAAGTTCACCTTCAATGATTAGGAACAAACTCTTCATGACAATGAAAACATTCAATTGTGCATATCAAAGGGTGAAAGTGCCATCTAACTGTACATACTTAAATACTATATGTGTGGGATAGAATATTTGCAAATAGTGAATATTTGCAAGAGTTCCACTTAAGAAATCATCTAGTCATTCACAATTTTCCAACCAACACATATTACTACCATTGGCCTATTTAATGCAAGAGGGCCATCAACATCTATTTAAGCACAATACTCACAACATATTACTACCATTGGCCTATTTAATGTAAGAGGGCCATCAACATCCATTAAAGCACAATACTCATAGTGCAAAGAGTAAATGTTAAGTTCACCTTCAATGATTAGGAACAAGGAACAAATTCTTCATGTCAAGGAAAGCATTCAATGTGAGGAAAAAGGGCAACATTTCTTTATCAATCATGATAAAGAAGTTATATAAATCAACACTATTATAAAGTTCAACCCTTGATTAGAATGTGTAAATGTTCATGATAGAAAACTACATGGATCAACAATTGGGTAATTTTAATTTTCAGCAATTGGATTTGAATGTAAAACCCTCAATCTACAACCATGCTTAGAGACAAATCAGAAACACAGTTAAAATATTTGTGCCTCAACAACTAAATATTTGACTCTATTTCATCCTTCCATATGTCCACAATGTTGAATTATTTCCTAAGGATTTAGTGTGAGTTGATATTCTAAATTAATTTCTTTCATTGTATTTTCTCCATATCGTGTTTAGGTTTTAGTAGAAGGATGGGCAATTGTGAAGAGAGTAAGACCATTTTACAATTGTAAAATAGGTGTTAGGCTTCAAATAATAGATTTAGACAATGAACAACCAAACCAAATGGTTACACTAATTGTTGAAGACACAATGACTATGAGTGAGGGTCCAATAACTAAAAGATATCAGATCAATAGGGGTTGGACTAAAGAAGATATGACCAATCCAAATAAATATTGTGAACATTATGGCTATTCTACTCATGCTGCAAGAAAAAAGTGAGTGATACCACCAAATTGATTAACATATTAGTTGTTTTGTTTGATAAATACCAAGGAAACAATGCTACTCACAATCCTAACAACCAAAGAGGAAGAAAAAAATTGTTTAATGGTGCAAGGATATGGTTGTCAGGTTGATGCGGCCATGGGCTATAAATTATTCAACTAAAAGATCATGTAGCCCATACTTTCTAAGGGAAGCCAAATCCTTTTAAAGATGTCTTGCTTAGCAATTCATGGTGGGATGGGTTTAAGGAAATGCATCTAGATTTAGTCTTAAGCACTATAGGAGTAGATCATGGCAATGTTGTTAATACAAGGCTATCTATTGTTGGAAGTTTCTATGAAAATTTGCATAAGATATATAAGATCAATTATGATGGTTTTAATTGAATACGAAATGAGAGGAGACATGGTTACACATTGGATGGACATGTGGAATGAGATTTTTGGAAAAGCGAGGAAGTAGGTCGATGCCCCATATCATTCCCAAAAATTGTGAATGGATAGCTTCTATGTTGTGTTAATGTCATAGGGCAAAGCATATAACAGTTCTAGAAAGAAGCATTTAAAGAATTACAATATTCGTTGTGATCTTCGTACTTATATGGAAACTCCTCCATGCGTAGATAACAAAGAAGTTATTTCTAAATCGACCACATCACTTCACAAGATCTATTCCAAATGGAGTTTCCCATATATAGGCATTTGTTGATTTTATATGAACATGGTAAGAGATTTAGAGTTCAATTTGCTTTCTACACACACCACAATTTATAAACCCAACTATGAAACATGAGTATACTTTTCAACATTTAAGAATTAGATCACCACCATTTATAAACCCAACTATGAAACATGAGTGTACTTTTCAACATTTAAGAATTAGATCATCACCATTTATAAACCCAACTATGAAACATGAGTGTACTTTTCAACATTTAAGAATTACATCAAATCAAAAAATCTATAAATATGACAAAATCAAATAAAAAAGGTCTATTAAGATGAGAAAACTTCTAAAACATGAAATTAAAATATATGAATTGGATACACTTCACACTCACACTAAGGCCTTTCAAAGGACACATACACCTGAAAAATATTAAAATAGGGTTTAAAAGAATGGTTATTGTTCCCTTAAATCTTAATAATGACATATATCCAAGTGAGCTTTTGAAGTTCTTGTAGAAGATGTGAATGTATTGAACATATCTCTTTAAACAAACATTATATAAACGAACAAGAGAATCCTATTATTAAACCAAAAGATCATGTAACAACCAAGCTTTGATAGAGATAAACATAAATAATCAAAGTATAAATTATAATGTTAATATTTCACTTCACTAACTTGTAATACCATTTAAGTAGTGTAAAATATGAGAATCCTATTATTAAACAAGAGGGATCATGTAACAACCAAGCTTTGATAGAGATAAATGATCAAAGTATAAATTATAATGTTGATATTCACTTGACTTATGCTTAATACTATTAAATGGTGTTGGTTAAACGTTTTATTTTTTGGGTTTTTTTGATAGGAATTGGTCGAAATCTCCCATGTATTGTTGTTTAAATTGCCTTTTTGAATGCATAAATGGATTCAGTGTGATGAAAAATTCCTGGGGCATTCGGATTATACAAACTTAACCACTCAAATCTGCAGATCCAACCATTCATCACCAGATTTAGGGTAAAATTAAACGAAAAAAGTGACCAAAAAACCCCAAAAGGTTTAGACTATTGCCTATTAAACAAGAGGATCATGTAACAACCAAGCTTTAATAGAGATAAATAATTAAAGTATGAATTATAATGTTGATATTTCACTTGAGCAGTGTAAAATTAAGATTTTATAAAAAATCGGTCTTAAAAGGTAAGGTCTTTGTTTGAACTAAATATGAGACTCTTTCAATTCCTATAATAACATGAATAAAGCTCATAATGAGTATGTTGTAATGACTTTGAGCTTATATGTATTGAAAAATTACCTTTCATTCAAAATTGAATAGCAACAGTTCCGAGCTCTTCCATGCTCTCTCATTTTCTCTTTTTTATACTCTACATCCTTGTTTGAGTATAGAATGTGGAGTTCATTTAACCATTTCCCGTTTTAACATCCCACCTTGGCGAGTAGTAATAACTTGCTATGCTGAAGTGAGTGATATATACATCATTGGATACCGAATATACTTGATTGTATATACACCTGCCGCAGAATTGAATGCTGCTTAGCACGCTGTATATATCCCACCTTTCGCCACTCCTCCCCTCGTCGTGCTGCCTTCCCGTTGTGTCGCACCCGCCATCCCCTATGCCTCACTCTGTCATCTCGCCATACCGCCTTGCTGCACCCCATGCCACCTTTCTGTGCAGGATGCAGAAAATTCGTACCTCCATCCCACCCTCCCGCCTTATTCCCTCCACGTCACTGCCGGCTTTGTCTCCGAGCTTGTCGTCACTTCGCCACTGCCCATGCATTTAAGCCTCGCTCGCGCTGCGATGAATTCCATGGAATACTGGCGTATTACATTCAATTTTGCATCGTCCAGGAAAGATTGCAGATTGCCCTTATGATTGTCATGATGATGCTCCAGGTGTAATTGAAGGCCATCGGAAATTCAGCAATTCAGCTACCCATTGTCAGTGCACTATTCGATGTTGTTCATGACAAAAGGGAGATGGCACCTAAGAAGAAGCTTGAGCCATGTTGTGGAAACATTGTCAACTCTTTGGCACGGGAGGATACTGACTTCCACTGGTCTGCGACATATAAGTGGTATGCCGAGGAAGTTAAGCAAAAGGAAAATAAATCTTGGACATCCGGTTGGTGAAGGCAAGGTCCATCCTTGAAGCATTTGATTTTTGGGAATTGGTTCAGGGGTGTTCAAAATGCTTTGACCTAAAGCACCAGCTGGTGAAGTNCGTGCTGCCTTCCCGTTGTGTCGCACCCGCCATCCCCTATGCCTCACTCTGTCATCTCGCCATACCGCCTTGCTGCACCCCATGCCACCTTTCTGTGCAGGATGCAGAAAATTCGTACCTCCATCCCACCCTCCCGCCTTATTCCCTCCACGTCACTGCCGGCTTTGTCTCCGAGCTTGTCGTCACTTCGCCACTGCCCATGCATTTAAGCCTCGCTCGCGCTGCGATGAATTCCATGGAATACTGGCGTATTACATTCAATTTTGCATCGTCCAGGAAAGATTGCAGATTGCCCTTATGATTGTCATGATGATGCTCCAGGTGTAATTGAAGGCCATCGGAAATTCAGCAATTCAGCTACCCATTGTCAGTGCACTATTCGATGTTGTTCATGACAAAAGGGAGATGGCACCTAAGAAGAAGCTTGAGCCATGTTGTGGAAACATTGTCAACTCTTTGGCACGGGAGGATACTGACTTCCACTGGTCTGCGACATATAAGTGGTATGCCGAGGAAGTTAAGCAAAAGGAAAATAAATCTTGGACATCCGGTTGGTGAAGGCAAGGTCCATCCTTGAAGCATTTGATTTTTGGGAATTGGTTCAGGGGTGTTCAAAATGCTTTGACCTAAAGCACCAGCTGGTGAAGTTGAAGGAAATTGGAAACTCCTCCTTTCCATGTTCAAGAATATGTTTATTTATTTATTTTTTCCTTGTAAAAATTCTATTAATTTTATTAATAGATCATAAATTACAAAAAAGTTTAAATTTTGTTGATAGTGATCCACATTGTTCCTATAAAGTTAGATTATAGTAAGTTTAGTGGTTCTTTCATCAAAATCCTATCTATAAAGAGTTTAGATAGTTTTAGAGAAGTATAAACAAAGTATAAGTGACATAAACAAAAGTATCAATTTTAGTCTCAATGGAGCTTTGAAGGAGGCAAAATTTCTGAAACGAGCTCCTCCCAAATTTGCTACCATCCTTCAACCATTGCTAAACCTTTGTTAAACCTTGCTTTGAGAGCCTGTCCACTTGCATATTTCTTTTTTTCTGTATATATGTTGGAAAGTAATGGGAAGAAAAAGACTTTTCCAATTCATAATTTCCTCATATATAGGTCATAGTGTGAAGTTTTCACAAGCATACTCACCCTTCATCCAATTTATAACAACTTGTGAATCGCCAAAAACCTATATCCTTTGAGCACATTAATCCCATGCCAGTTTGAGTGCAAGCTTCAATGCCATCATCTCAGTGAAATTACTTGAACCAATGCCAATCCCCACTTTGAACTTGAACCAATGTCGATTTGATAAGTGAACAATGCCTGCAACCCCACACACAGAAGGGTTCCCTTGGGAAGCTCCATCAAAGTATAGCCATGCCCCAGATTTATCTATTACTTCATCAACATACATTCGAGGTGGCTTTGTTGGTTTACATTGATTAAAACTCTTTAGAATATTCAAAGATTGAAGTATGCCCCATGCTACAATGAGGAGAAGAGCCTGATATTGTTTTGTAGCCATATTGGCCTTCCATAGTTTGAAGCATTCATCGATGGAAACAACATTCCATAATTTTCTTGAACCCAACAAGGCATCTGATTCTTTCTGAACCTGATTTGTGTAGGGACACGATATAATAAAATGATTTATATTTTTCTTATTTGCTTTGCATAGTGAGCACCAACCTAGTCTGAATTTGTTCATTTTTTGAAGATTGTCCCATGTAAGGACCTTGTTGTTGAGTGCCAACCACATAAAAATTCTATTTTTCAACGAACATATGAACTTCCATAATTTCCGCCACCACTAGGTAGGCTCCTCTCTATTTCCATCATAAAAAAAAAACTTGTAACCCAACTTAGGGGTATAGGTGCCTCTGTTAGGATTCTTAGTCCATATTAATTCATCCTCCTCTCATGTTCAATAATATGTTGAGGCTTCTAGCATTGAATAAGGTCTTCAAGGTTTTTGGGCTTGATGCCTTTTTGGATGCTCATAATGGTGGTCTCCTTATGAGGAAAGGGCTTGTGCATGTAAGTGATGAGAAAGTTAGAAGTTACCACATTGATATTGATGAGATTGTGGAACCCTACTAGGAATTCACATGGTTGTTTGCTCGATTTATTGACTAAGAGACAATCTCACAGGTGTTGAGATATGTTTTGTATGTCATATATTATAGTTTTTATGAGGAGATGGTCTTTGATTGGGGTGAGATCATTTTCAATTTCCCATCAAATTTTAAAATACCATGGGACCAGAAGGTTCTTTATGGCTTCTTACCTTGTCTTTGCATTGTTATTTTGCAATTTATTTGAAACAATGGCCTCAAAATGGGATGTCGATGTTGACACCGAGCCAATTCAAAATTGGTACCCTTTAATATGGAAGCAAGATACCCCATTCCATTTTTACAGAGTTCATGCTGCTTTTGTTGGAAAGTTCGGGCAGATCGTTGTTGGTCGAGTACTTTGTAGTCTGATAATGAAAGCTTGAACCCTCCCTTTGGGGAAGGGAGAGTACTTGAGGAGTAGTGCACTTATATTCACCTTTTATGGCTTTGAGGGAAAGACTTGTTGTCGAGGTTTGTTTGTGATAGGTGCTAAGTTTTTACTACTGTTATTAGGTTATTTCCAAATTTCATGAGCATTCAATACATTTCCAAAACAAAAATATAAAGAGGATCACTGAAAGAAACACAATCACAAGGTACACAACATTTTATCATAGGAAACCTTCATGGGGAAGAAAACCCAACAAAACTTCCTTAATAATAGATTGCCAGTACAATGCGAAGACTAAGACCAAAACACCAAAGATAGACCAAGACCAAACATGCACCTTTCTTCTCCTTCGTTGGACTTCTTCCTGCAATTGCAATTGTCTTCAAGATATACACACTATATGAGTGAGTGAATGTATTCAAATGAGACACCATCCTCACATATAAATACAATTTGTGAGGTGGTGCTAGGATTGTGACTCTTCACTTGGTGGAGTCGACTTTTCCTAGAAATGGCTAAAATCACTTTACAATTACTAGGGGCCAACTTTACAAATACCACCATACAAATACATGTTGACCAATCCACAAAAGGGGATTTTATCTATACAATAATGACTCAAATATAAGTAGAATATTCTTCGAAGTTACAATAATTCAACACTCTCCCTTAACGAGAAGGGTGTTCTACTGACATGAACCAATATAACATCATCAAGAGAAGGAGAGGGAAACATCATCATCAACATCTGGAACAATGACTGACACATCTATAAATCATTGGAAGTTTTTCTCAACATCACAATAATATAACTGGAACATCAACATCTATATGTGGAAACAAAATGAGGCATGTGCATAAAAAAAAACATCTGTGGTACTCTGACAGACTGTCCTTACCAGACCTTTGGGATCTGCCCAAGATTCATAAGATATAGAATCCTAACTGAGCTACCACTAGTGACCACAAGTGGCATATACATGCACAGACACTCTGACAGACTGTCCTTACTGGACCTTTAGGATCTACCCAGGGATGATCAGTCCCCTAGTGTATAAAATCCTAACTGAGCTACCTGTTGTTGGTCATGATACTATAGTATCATCAACATCACTCCCCCTTTTGAGGGAGGTCCTTTCGGACTACACCAATATTGTCTCAGAAGTACTCAAACTTCACACGAGACAAAGGCTTAGTCAACACATCTGCAACCTGCTCATTTGTGCCAACATATTGGAGATTTACAACTCCCTTCTGCACTATGTCATGAATGTAGTGATACCAGATCTCTAAGTGCTTCGTCTTATCATGGAACAATGGGTTCTATATCATCTTTATGAAACTCTAGGTATCACATAGAATCATGGTAGGTTCCATCTCCAGATCAAACAAACTTGTCAACAACTTCTGAAGCCATATGTCTTCACAATTGGCGGAACATGCTGGAATGTACTCCTCTTCTGCCAAGCTGAGAGAAATACTGGATTTCTTCCTGCTTTTCCATGAAGTCATGGCTGACCCCAAACTGAAAAAACATCTTGAAGTGCTCTTTATGACTGAAGTACTTCTAGCCCAATATGAATCAGTATAACCATACAGTTTGAAGTCATGATCTCTAGTATAACATAGCCCATAATCCAATGTACTCTTAAGGTATCTCATCACATGATTTGCATCTACAAGGTGAACACGTTTGGGCTCCACCAGATACTGACTAAAGTGTAAATGTGTTGAACCTACACATAATAGATCTATCTAGAAAATACCACACACATTTGTAGAGAGAAATTGAGAAAGAAGAAGCAAGAGAGAAAAAATGGAAGAATTCTCATTAACCGTGATGAATAATGAATAATTTACACATGATATACTCTGTATAAATCAATCAATGCACACTACAGGATAACCAATGCGATATAGTGGTGGTCTAGAGTGATCTGGACACACACCAATAGTTACGGGAGTGAACTGCCACCTAGCTGAGTTAACTAGTCAACGAGTCTTTAGTTAACTGACTGAAATAGAGTGTAGTGAGGAGTAGATCAAGGAATCAAGTGTAATGCGCCATTCTGGTGATGAAACCAAGGAAAGTGCGCATTAGCATGGTGATGATCCCAATATTGCAGGGTGACAAAACTAATGCAACATCTAGACTCAACTCATCTAGTCAAACTGAAGTGTCAACTAAAGAGAATATTCTCCAGGTGGAATATTCTCCCCTAAAATATAGGAGACTGGATAATGACTAATAAATAAGGAAAAACCTTAGGAAAAAGAAATCCTAGGTGTGTGTGAAGTAACTCCAACACCCCCCTTGAACATCACTATGGTGAAAATAAAGAATGGGTCCCAACAACGAGACCATGTTAGGTACCCAAATAGAAAAGATACACTGAAAATAAAGTGAGGAAAGAGGGAAAACCTCATGGGAAACCCCCCCTCTCAAGGTACAATGTATGTAAAACGAAGAACTGACAGTTTCTAGGAAACAATGTCCTTCATTCCAAGACGACTTCACAGAGAGTGGAACTTCTACTCAATGAAGGTCTTGGTGAAAATGTCTGACGTCTGTTCCACTGAAGGACATAACTATAGGTCGATGATGCTCTCATGTACTAAGTCCTGAATGTACTGCATGTGGATCTCAATGTGCTTCGTCTGTTGCCTCTGAACTGGATCTCTGCATAACTTCAGAGTGCTTTGGTTGTCACACCAGATGAAAATCGACCGATGAAACTGAATGCCCAACTTAGTGAGAAAATGTTGTAGCCACATAGCTTGAATGGTTATGTTAACTACCCGTCTGTACTCTGCCTCGGTTGAAGAAAGAGAAATAGCAACTTGCTTCTCGCTCAACCAACATATAGGGTTGGAACCAAGACTGAGTGAGTAACCAGATGTGGAATTGCGATCAATGCTATTGCCAGCCCAGTCAGAATCAATAAACCCGATGAGATCTAATGTAGAGTCTACTGCATAATGAGTCCCAAAGGTTATGGATCCCTAAACGTATCGAAAGATACGCTTTGCAGCCTTCCAATGTAGCTCATGCGGCTCTTGCATGAACTTGGAAACTGCGTCAACTGCATAGGAGAGGTCTGGTATGGAGTGTGTGAGATACAACAAGCTCCCCACTAGCTGTCTGTACAGTGTGTTGTCAACCAATGGAGTGTCCCCACCATCCTCAAGTTTGACTCCTGATAGGAAAGGAGTCGGAGCAGACTTGCAGTCTGTCATGTGAAATATCTCAAGGAGATCTCGTGCATACTTGTCCCGAGACAGTTCGATGCCTGATGTATCCTGACTGATCTCGAGTCCAAGGAAGAAGTGTAGCGGACCCATGTACGTCATAAAAAGCCTATCATGTAGAATACTCTTCACTGCAGCAATCGCTGAAGTCGAGCAACCGATGATCAACAAATCATCGACATACAAAACCAAGAGTAGAAGTGAATCAACCGTCCTGAGCATGTAGACATTCGGGTTTTATTTACAATGTACAAAGTTCTATGACAACAGGTAGGAGTCCATCTTGGCATACCATGCCCTCAAAGCCCGCTTGAGGCCATAAAGGAAATTCTTCAGTCGACAGACCAAAGATGAGTCCTGCTTAAATCCCTGGGGCTGCTCCATATAGATTTTCTAAGAGAGATCATCGTGAAGAAATGAATTCTTCATGTCCATCTAATGGAATTCCCATCCCTTGGCTACCACAATGGAAATTGTCAATCGTATGGAATCCATCTTTGCTACTGGAGCGAAGGTCTCATTAGAGTCAATACCATGCACATGCTGAAAGCCTTTGGCAACAAGCTCGTTTTTGTATATTCTAATCTATCCATCCGCTGCACTCTTGGTCCTATAGATCCATCTGCATCTGACAAGTTTCCTCCTAGAAGGAAGGGGAACCAGATCCAATGTCTAGTTCTCGAGGAGGGAGTTGTACTCCTCCTACATGGCGGATTCCCAAAAGGGATTTCCAGCAGCCTCGCCATAATACTGTGGATTTAAAGACTGAACCAAGAAAATATGCCTAGAGGGTAATGGTTCAATGGAAGTGAGTGCAACAAGAGGCTCCTCGAATCCATATCCAGTCCTCCTAGTATCAGTTGGATCACCAACAAGATCCCCTGCATCCTGAAGAGTAGTCTATGCCCACTTGAGCCTCTGCTCTGGCTCTACATTTGCATCTAGATGCTCTGACTCTACATCTGACTGTACTGACTCTGTATCTGAATCATCTAATTACTCTGAATCAAAACTCTCATATTAAGAACATTCAACATGTTCATACTCATCATCTCAGACAGGTGGAAGAATGAAGGTGTTTACATGTGGCTGTTGAGGTACATGTGATACACTTTCCTCGAATCGGACACTTCACTCAATGATGATGTTAGGGACCTAACCCCTCATGTAGGTAGAATAATATATTTCCATGTAATAAAGGTCAATATTAATAAGGCCTAGCAATAAGGAAGAATAAGTCCAATGTAAGAAGACCTAATAGAAGCTTCCACTTCTAGAAGGATCTTCCTCTAGATTGTTCTTTTGATAGACATATTTAGTATAAATAGGAGTCGAGGGTATGCGAAGTTTTGTCTTGGATATTATTGTAATAGAGCTCTGCTCTGTTGGAGGTTTCCCCCTCGAAGAGACAAGTGAACATTTCTCTCAATAATCAAATTGCTCTTTTTGGTGTTCTATTGGTATCATTTTCGTATTATTGTGGTGTTGTTATGATTATATTGTTGTTCATATGCCATTTCTCGCTATTATTTCTGTTCTGCATACTTTTTTATATCTAGAATATTACAAGTGATATCAGAGCACCTTCCTCAACAAAAAATTGTGGGTTAATTTTTTTCAGGGTAGAGACGTATTCCGACGTCTTTAAGCTATAGAGATCTGTCATTACGCACATAAACCAACGGTCGAGGATTCATACACGCAAGAAATACAAGTGGTACTTAAGAAAACATATGTTGGCCACCCTTGTAATCCTTGTTGATACCCCTTTGAGTGGTAGCACATTAGAAAACACCTGTATACGGATCGACCTAGATCTCCTGAATCCCTCCATAGATAAACCGATCGACTGCCTGACTTCTATAGTGTCACCGGGAACAACACTCGAGAAGATACTCTCTAGTACTTGGGTAGTCAGGTAGTACGACTAAGGGCATGGTTTAACCTCCTTAATTGGTGCCCTGAGATATTGGGCTGAGTACTACTATTGGATCCCACATGTATATCAGAGAGCTATAGCACAGGGCAAACCCTTGTCTGTAGAAACCTTGAATACCCTAACCCTTGGGAAGGAAACAAAAATAGAACCAATAAGATCTATTGTCATGCTACAATATCTTCTACATTTTGGCTGCGAAATTACTACACATTTCTTCCCGTTAAGCATTTGGGCATTTCATCACTGCAATATTCTTCAGGTCGGAGTATAACTCTGTAGGAGTAAAAAAAAAAGAAGTATAGTGGTCCCGACGACACACTTATTTGGGACCTATTCCATTGGATTCTCCTTTTCTCCTTGATCGTAGTCATACCCTTCATTTTTAATCATTTTTTGTTTCAGTGGACCCGACCCCTTCCCAGTTTCCCTTTTTTGCTGCCTATCTCATTATATTTCCATGCAAGCACTGATCATCATGGTACCTGTCACTTCTAAGTATTTTGTTTTTGTGGTCCCACCCACCCATTTTTTTCTTACCCGCACTTCCCCTCTCCAAGTGGACACCACTCGCAACCAAGATCTCCAAAATTCCATCAATCAAGCCCATGTCTCCATCGAACATCTCACATCTCAGCTAGACTCCACCAATTCCTGCATTGACACCTTGGAAGCCAACCTCACAACCCAATTGACCTTCCTCCAGTCTGTTGTCAGTCAATTTTTGAACCGCCCTATGGGTCCTTCTTCATCAGCACAACCCGATGTTGTTGATTCCTCTCAGTCTCCACATTTTCACTCCAACTCCTTTCATCGTGAACCCCGTCTTCCCCACGTAGAGGTCAACAAATTTGATGACTCCGATCCTACCGATTGGGTCACTCACATGGAGCATTATTTTTCTCTCCATGGTATTACTAACGAGTTGGCCAAACTTCACTATGCTATCCTCTATCTAGATCCTGAACGCTGGAAATGGCGCAAAAATTCATGTCAGGGGTATATTTCCTGGACCCAGTTTGTTGCTGAGCTCTATGCCCTCTTTGATACTGATACCCACTATCTAGGTTGTTTGATCAAGTTGAAACAATCAGGCATAGTGGAAGACTTCATCACTACTTTTGAGCATTTGGCCTTTCAAACAGAGGGCATGTCAGATGCATTCTTCCGTGAATGTTTTATCAGTGGTATCAAGGATGAAATTTGATCCCAGGTTCTCATGGCCTGCCCTCCCACTTGGTTGAAAGATACTCAACGTGCTAAAGAGGCCCAACAAGTTGTTTTTTTCTAGAACGAAAAAACCCCTTTTGTTACTCGCCCTCAACTTGCTAATCCTAATCTCCCTGTTGCTCCCCTCAAGTTACAGAAACTAACTAGGGATGAAATGGATGAATGCCAACTGAAGGGTCTTTGCTATAATTGTGATGAAAAATATTTTCTAGGGCACAAGTGTAAGGAACAAAAACTATTTATATCCATGTTAGAAAATGTTCCTGAAGAGGATGTGACAGTTCCCCTTGTTGAAGAACCCTCCCTTCCCGATGCCACCCACGAGCCTGCCGACCCACCTAAAGTTGACCCACTTATTTCCTTGTATGCCCTCACTGAATTCTCGGTCCCCGAAACGCTCAAGCTCATTGGCTACATTAAGCACATGAATCTCATCATCCTTGTTGATAGTGGTAGCACCCACAATTTTATTAATCGTCGCATTGCCCAGGAAACCAATTGCTATATTTGTACAGTCAATAATTTTTAAATCATGATAGCCAATGGTGGGTCCATCAAATGTGGTGGGCGGTGTGAAAATGCTCGTCTTCAAATTGGACATTACCAACTGAAATATCATATGTTTTCAATTGACATGGGAGGTTGTGACATTGTGCTAGGTGCTGAATTCTTACTCACTTTGGGTCCCATTCTTATGGATTTTAAGGAATTAACCATGCAATTCCAACAGGACGGACAAAAGTATCAATTCCAAGGTTTCACAGCTAGTTCTCCTGAGATAATTGGTTCCCATAGTATGGAAAAGCTCCTCAAGAAAGGCCACTCCGGTATCATTTCTCAACTCCATTCTATTCAAGCTGTTGAGACACCCTCTATGCATCCTGACCCCTAAGCTATCCTTTCCAAACATCAAGCTATCTTTTCCACCCCTCAGGGCCTTCCTCCTTATCGTGATGTTCATGATCATTCCATTCCCCTTGTTCCTGGCAGTCTTCCTCCCAATGTTCACCCTTATCACCATTGCTTTTCCCAAAATAATGAAATTGAGAAACTGGTGCAGGAATTGGTCCAAGCAGGTGTTATCCACCCTAGTACCAGCCCTTATTCTTCCCCTTTGGTCATGGTACTTAATAAATAAGGTACTTGGTGCATGTGTCCCAACTTTCATGCCCTCAATAAGCTCACCATCAAGGACAAGTTCCCCATTCATGTCATTGATGATCTCTTGGATGAGCTGAGTGGTGCTAAGTACTTCATTAAACTTGATCTCACGAGGGTCACTATGAGTTTTTGGTCATGCCCTTTGGCCTTTGTAATTCCCCTTCCACCTTCCAAAGCCTCATGAATCATGTCTTCCATCCTTTTCTCCGTCATTTTGTCTTAGTTTTCTTTGATAATATTCTCATCTATAGTAAAACTTTGCAATCTCATCTTTCCCATGTGGATCAACTTCTCCATCTACTCTCACAACACCAACTTTTCCTCAAACAATCTAAATGTGATTTTGGCACCTCGAAAGTTGAGTACTTGGGTCACATTGTTGGCAAGTCCGGTGTCAGGGTGGATCCTAAAAAGATTGAAGCTATGCAAGATTGGCCTCATCCAAAGACTCTCAAAAAATTGTGTGGATTTCTTGGTTTAACAGGTTATTATCGCAAGTTTGTTAATAAATATGGAAAGATTGTGACACCTCTCACTGCTCTCCTTAAAAATAATTCTTTAACTTGGACTCCAACAGCTTCTCAGGCTTTTCAAACTTTGAATATGGCTATGTGCACCACTCCAGTCCCGACCCTTCTTGATTTCACAAAGACCTTTGTCCTAGAATGTGATGCTTCTGGGAAAGGAATTAACACCGTCCTTATGCAAGAGGGTCGGCTTTTGGCCTTTACTAGCAAGCAACTGTCATAGTGAAATTTGGGAAAACCAATCTATGAAAAGGAAATGTTGGCTATTTTGCATGCCGTGGATCTTTGGCGCCCTTATCTATTTGCGAAACGCTTCCAAATTAAGACAGATAATCAAAGTATCAAGTATTTTCTGGAACGTCTTTCCTCCCCTGAGCAACAAAAATGGGTGACTAAGCTCTTTGGATATTGTTATCCATCAAAGTTGCACTGAGATGGACTTCCAACAAGCCGCCAAAGTTTGAACATCACTTGTTCAAAATTCAGAGTTCAGAAGTTCAGCCGGTCAAAAATACCACCCCGTTACTCTACATTTCCATAAAAAATTGTAATAAGAGGTGTTTGCATGATGAACTTGTAAAATGTCTTAGCCACCTTAAGTCCTAAGCGTGAGTTTTACTCTGGAGTGTTTTTTCACTTACTAATTATATTTTTCCGTTTTCAGGCGATTTATAATTTATGAGTTTTTTCACTCAATCCTCCAGAGCCGGAGTATATACTCATGGTTAGGCTTGAGGATGGATCTAAGCCTAGTGTCTGATGTATATTACCATGCTAAACATCCTCCTAGAGTCTTATGGAAATGTATTAAGTCCCCCCTAGGATTTTTAAATTTTTTCAGTTAATTAAAAAATTGCCAGAATTCGGCAATTTTTAATTAAAAAATAAAGATACTTAAAAAAAGTGGTATTTGGGCACCAAATAGGCCATGGGGATGCTCATTTTTGGACCTAGAGCACCCATGTTACATAATTACCCACTTACTTGAGTAAAATTAGTGATTTTCATCACTCAAAATTGATTTTACTCTCAAAAACTCAAAAAGGGCATTTTAATTCAATAAAAATCAGCCAAGTCAAAAATAAAAAAGATAAAGGGGGACAAAGTTGAAGACAAATTAAAGGCAAAAGTCAAAAAGGAGTCAAAGGGGGACAAGATCACTTGATTGGCATTTGATTGAAGGCATATCTTTGGAGATATTTGCACATGTAATTAGAGAGGTGCGCCCCTCTTGGAGAGGTGGCGCCCTCTTGAGGTGGCAGCCCACAAGTTAAAGAA
>SNQJ01S0072620.1:14389-25347 GCA_010110895.2 Picea sitchensis
GGTTAGTTTGCCAAGTATGGTTTCAACTAGCCTGCAAACTCAATGTAGCTCAAGCCCATTGAAAGCTGAAGGAGGTGCTCAACAAATATGATGGTGATCTTATGCCTGAAACACCATAAACCTCATTCAAAATATATTTTCCGTACCTTAAATTAACTTAACTAAAGGCGGGTGTTCATGCACTCAGGATTTTAGCTGTAAAAAGTTTTTTAATACCTTTTAAGTTTATAAATCTAGAAAAAGTGCACTTTGGTATTTCAAAGCTTGAACCAAAGCTGATGTGGATGGAAAAGTTACATCAATAGACTTGCTATAACAGAGAATCAAGCATCCTATATCATGGAAAGATTTTATTAAGGCAGTGAAGAAAAGTAAGCCACAAGACTACAAGCGAGTTATGTTCGAAAAACTTCAAAGTATTAAACAAAAGTCAGATATGTTGGTTGTAGATTATGGAGAGACTTGACCGTTTGAGTACCAAAAGGAGTTTGTTTGTGGGGCCTCAAAGAATAGCAACCAGATTCATAACTGGTTTGAGAATTCCCATCCAAAAGGAAATGAGGTTTATGAAACTAGCTATTTGGAGAATGCATTCCAAGTGGCATTAGAGGTAGAACACGGCATTGCAAGTGGCATTAGACAACTCAAGAAGGGGTGAACGAAGCAAACAAGGAGGTCAAGGGATGTAGAAGCCCTACTCCAGAAGTGCTAAATGAGGAGATCAATAAGGTCATCGGAACAACACCAGAGAAAGAAGAGATAGTTTTCAAAATCAAAATTGTGGATGTGATCAAAGTACAGAAATGGTCAAGAATCATAGTAACTTAAAAAAATGACCATTTGTTGAATCCAGCAAGTCTTCAATAATTCGCTGAATCCATAGCAATAACTAGGATAATGACCATATGAATAAATCTGACCCCTTTTTTTCATTTTCATCCATACATTTTTCTACTTTAAGTGTTTGTTGAAAGGGAAGGTTTTCTGAGATTTGTCTTCATGAAACTAGTGTATTTGGAGAATGCATTGCAATTTGCAAGTGGCATTAGAGGTAGAAACGAAACTGCAGAAAGACAACTCAAGAAGGGGTGAACGAAGAAAACAAGGAGGTCAAGGGATGTAGAACTCCTACTCCAGAAGTGCTAAACGAGGAGATCAATAAGGTCATCAGAACGATCTCAGAGAAAGAAGAGAGTTTTCAAAATCAAAATTGTGGATGTGATCAAAGTACAGAAATGGTCAAGAATCATAGTAACTTAAAAATTTGACAATTTGTTGAATCCAACAAGTCTTCAATAATTCACTGAATCCATAGCAATAACTAGGCTAGTGACCATATGAATAAATCTGACCCCTTTTTCTCAGTTTCAACCATACATTTTGTAGTTTTTGTTGAAAGGGAGGGTTTTTGAAGAAATTTGAGTCTTGTGACCTCTTGTTGGGCACTAAGTCTAAGTACTTTCAAACTGTTTTTCTCACTGTCCAAAACAGCCCACCAGATCTGAACTTTACCAACTCCGAAATCTGCCCACAAGCTTCAGTTTGATGCTCTTTAATGCCACTTGTTATAAGGTTTAATTATGGAAGGTTTTGCTGTCCAAGTTAGCCTTCTTTAATATGCATTAAATATCAAACACACCTCTAGAATCTTTAACAACTACAAGCTGAAAATACTAAGCAAACACGACAAATGTACACGTGTTTTTTGTCAACATGACCCTGAAAAAAACCCCATGTATGGAGATCTGAAACTAAAAGCTACAACAAGTAAATACACAAGGAACCTGATACAATACAAGCTTCTTCTCAAGCTTGCAATGGAGTTCCTCAAAACTTGTGCCTGCTAGCCTTTGAACAAATGTGCCCTTTGCCTTGGTGCGCCCTCCTCACTTTGCCATGCCTCTTGCCTTTGCCTTGGTGTGCCCTCCTCTCTTTGCCCTGCCTCTTGCCTTGAACCTTGCACCCTCTTCACAAGTGCGCCCACTCTCCTTGGCTTGGTGCACACTTAACACCAGTGCGCCCTCCTCTAGCAAAAGCGCCAACTCTCTAGCAAATGCACCAACCTCTAGTAAATGTGCCAACCCTCTAGAAAGCTCCCTCTCACAAGCCAATGCGCCTCCCTCCTTTGGAAGCGCTCCTCCTCTAGCTCGTGCGCCCTCAAGAGTCTATGTCTACTAGACTTGCGCCCCCTCATATACAAGGTGCGCCCCTCCTCTAGATCATGCGCATAGCCTCCATGAATGCTTCCTCGAGGTAGCTTGCGCCCTCCTTCACTAGTGCGCCCCTTTGCCTTCTCCAAACTTTCATTTCCTCTCTTCCTCTTCACTCAATTCTCTCAAGTGAACAACTTGCCTCCTTTTCCCTCCTTTAGTCTAATCCATAAGGCTAACCTAGAAAACCAAGGGCTCAAATTTACTCTAAACCTTCCTCCAAGATGGCTGGATGAGATTAGATCTCATAAAACCTAAGTCACCGCATTTGACAAATTTTCGCCGTGAAATTCGAAAATCGCCGATTTTCAAGGTATTTCGAATTAATTCGACTCAAATTCGTCTAACTTCAAATCAAACCCAGAATCGAGCTCGAATTCGAACTAAAACAAATTTATTAGCGAATAAATCTAATGAATGCCTTCAAACTCAGCTTTGAAATTCGATTTGGATTTTTTTTAATCGAACCCTAAAAGCAGTTTTTGCGTGGTTTTTGCCTGCTCCACGTGGGTTTTCCTGCTCATTTCACTCTCCCAAAGTCGAGTTGTGCAACTCTCGAGCATGTTCCTCCCTTCACCCGACGCTATTACACAATCACAACTCACAATCTCTGCGCCCGAACAATCTCCAATCCACTGCCCTACTTCTTTTTCTGCCCGTGCTCTAATAGTGTCGAACTTTTGAGTCTCGATCGACAACTTTCCACTACACATCTTTCTCCGTCGCCCATGCCTGAGGTCTATCGATTTCATGACTCAATCGGAGCTCGACGTTGCACAATGCACCTTCAGGCTCCAAGAGTCCAAACAGGTGTGCAGTGTGACTTCCGTGCGTGTTGCAACTTGTAGGCTTGTAAGTTGTAGCCACAGACTCATTTGCCACTCCGCTCGACGAGTATTCTCACAGTTCACCACAGGCTACAGCCATGGCCCATAGGTAATGAGGCACATTGCCAATGTCCACACATAGTTTTTGATGTCACTGTGTAACTGTGTAACGCGTGTTTTCTCCAAGCGTTGGGTCGCTAGGTCATTTTTATCTTCATTTTATTCATATATTTTTTAATTTTTTAATTTTGTACTCTTTCGAATTTAATGCCGAATTTTATCACATAAATTTTCGTTGTCGAACTTGAATTCGAATTCTAACCAGGTGACTTAGCATAAAACCACATAAGTTTCCATAGTTTGCTTTATGTTCATTAATTCACACTTAAGTGAATTAAATGTCACTTTATGACTTAAGTGAATAAAGTCAAAGTGAAATTAGAACATAAAGTAATAGCATGAGGGTAATACTCTCCCCCTTTGTGTTTAGAGACTCACAAACACAAGGGGACCACTTTCCTTGGTACCCAAATCTCAACAGTTTTCTGCTGTGAGCATGTTTAGGTTGTGTTTTAACTTTGAAGGCTAAAACAAATGTTTGATTTTTCAATGATTTGGAGTCCAAACAAAGAGAAGAAGACAACCCAAATTGGACATTGTAACTTCGTTGGGGTTGTGTTTATTTGCATGGGACACACATGCAACATCCAAGAAGCTCGGACGTGTAATATTGGAGGTATTTGAAGGATCTTTAACTATTATTTTTCATTGGTTTTTAAAGATTTTCTAAAATGTCATATACAGTCGGGGCAATTTGATATTTTTCAAATTCTCATAAACCAACCACTATAGAAAACAACTTTCATATCCCTAAAAGATTGTAAAATGGTGAGGCAAGGAGACTTTGCTTGGGCATATGACAAGGAGGTTAGTAGGGGAAAGGTTGAATGCAGTTTTCGGCATTGATGATTAAGAGGGGGTGTGAACAGTCTCAAATACCCCCAATGTACCATAGAACTACCAAAATCTAGAAGCTAAGAGAGGTAACCCCATATGAAAAAGTTAACACTTATCACTGCCAACTTCCAAGTTAATCTAGAAGCCATGGCTGACAATAAAGCTAAGAGAGAAAAAGATACTGAGATTAGGGCACTTTGATCTTTTGTTGTTGAAAAACACTACTAACCATCCTATTAAAAATAATTACACTGAAACATATGGTCTTCCATATCCATGCCATTTACCCCTGCCATGCCCTCTTCTACTTCTATTGCATCCTTTTTGGTCCCTGGACCCAGCCAGTTCTCAGCCCACCTTGGAGTATACAAAATGGGGACAAGCAGTTCATGAGCATCCATATAAAGCCATAAGTAACTTTTAGTTTTATTCACATTTGCCTTTAAATGTTGCTAGATCCTGTTGAGTTTTTGGTACCTTGGGAAATGGTCCCCTACTGTTATTGATGTGCCTAACACTAAAGGGGAAAAAGTACCCCTCCCTCACTTTACTTTATGTTATAAAGTCAAAGTGACTTTATGAGCTCATTAATCATAAAGTGACTTTATTAACATAAAGTGACTTAGGGAACTTAAGTAAAGGGGGAGATCTAATATCCACCCTTGATCTTGGTTGGCTAAGATCTAATCCTAGCCATTGATTCCTAGGTTAGGCTAATGAGGAGGCTAAAGAAAAGTATAAGGGAAGAGGGGGAACATTGTTCACTTGTGAGAGTGAGGAGAAGAGTAGAAGAAGGATTTGGAGAAGAAGCAAAGTGGGGTGCACTTGAGAAGAGGAAACATAAGTCAAGGAGGGCGCACTTGCTTGAAGGAGGGCGCACAAGGAAGAGGGTGCACTAGATCAAGCAAGAAGGGTGCACTTGCTCTTGGAATCAGGGCACGCTTTTGTTGTGGAAGAGGGCACACTCGCAGCTACAAGAAGGGCGTGATTTCAAGGAGAAGTGGGCGCAAACTTCAAGGACTTGCAGGCATGAATTCCAAGGAGAAATAGGCTGCCAAACTGGAGATAAGCTGGCTGTAGCATACTTGTAATTTCTGCTGTAATTTTTCCTTAAGAACTCCATAATAAATTCCTCTTCACTGGTTTTCCCCTTGGGAGTTTTTCCAAGGTCATGTTGACCAAAAATCATTGAGTTCATTTCTGTGGTTTGCATTGTTTATTATCAGCAATTAGGTGGTACAGATCAGAGGTGTATTTATTGTTTTAATGTATGTTGAAAGAGCTAACGTGGGCAGCAAAACTTCCATAAATAAACCTTTCAAACAGCACGATTAAAAAGCACTAAATCAGTCTTGAAGGCAGCAGATTAATGACATGAAAACAGCGTTATAACAGGCCTGTTAGTGACCTTGTGACAGTCAGAAATCAGACCTGTTAGGCAGCCTTTTAGAGCCTCAATTTTCTTCAGATCCCCATATTGGCAAGGTACGATAGATGTTGTCTGTCATCTTGGTTTCAAAGCCCTGACTTATGAGGCTCTTAAGAGTAAACTTTGAATGAGTTGTTAATAATGTGCAACTAGCCCATGTTGGACACCACTTCCCAGGCATGAAGACTTTCTGAGGTCTTAACAGGCTGCCAACTAGGTCTGTCTTTGACCTCAAGTTGGCTCTAAATTTCTGCCGTCACAAAAGTCTTTGCTGCTGTTTTATAACAGCAAACTGTTCAGAAACTTTACTGCTGTTCTGTTACGGTTACATAGCCTTTTAAGGTGCTCTAGCATGTAGTTTTAGTTACCAATAGGTTAGCACATGCATACCATAAATATGTAACACACCTCTTAGATCTTTACAACTGAAATCATGCTGTTCTAAACTCTAGCATACATGAAAATGAACACAGGTATTTTTGGTCAACATGACCCTGGATAAAACCCCCGGGGAAAACCAGTTTGGAATATAAGTCTATGTGATGTAAAATGTGTGAGATACAACAGGTACATGGAACAAAAGAACCTGATTAATGGCAGCCCTCTCGAGCTACTATGCAGGTTCCAGAGTCCAACATGGTGGCCCTTCTCCTTGTTATCAATCTCACTGGCTTGCTCCCCTTGCACCCACGAAGCTCTGATAGGAGAAACCCTCTTCAGAAAATCGGTGACCTTGTGTGTTATCTCTCCAACAAAACCCTCCTCAAAGCAATCTGACAGTGCAAGTCCTTCCCTGCTAGGTGATAAGCCCTCCTATGGTGCATGCGTCCCCAAAGCAAATAACAACACCACAAAATAATGGAAGCATAAGCCTCCTAGATCCCTCCATGGAAGGAGGCACCCTTGAAACCCTCTATCAATGCCCTGTCGTTATCTCCAAAACTCTACTCTTCCTCTCCAAGTGAAAATAAGAGTGAATGAGCCTCCTTTGTCCCTGTCATGCCCTTTTTATAGAAATCATAAGGAAACCTAGAAGTGGATGGATGAGATCATCCCATCCCATTTCACAATCAGGGTTGAGATCATCCAAGGAATCTCAGCTCAAAACCCTTTGGCTTGGTTTCCTTATTTCTCTTTATGTCCCTCGATTCATCCCACAAAGTGAATTAATAGTCACTTTTCACTTAGGTGACAAATTTCACACTTTTGACTTAGGAAAATGTCAGTGAAATTAGACATAAAGCACAAAGTACAAGAGTACCAACACCTCCCTCTTGTGATTAGAGGCTCAAAACCACAAGGAAACCACTTCAAGAGGTACACCAAAACTCAACAAAACACATATAGGTTGAACAATTATGTCTACTGGATGAACTGACCAAAGAAAAAGAAAAGAACAATATTAAAATTCCTTTGAATTAGCAACAGAAGATCATCCATCATTTCTAATCAATGGTTGAGATCTCTCCAAAGGAATCTCAACTCAAAACCCACTTACTTTCCTTATTTCTCTTTATGTCACTCAATTCACCCTGAGGTGAATTAATAGTCACCTTCATGGTGTCATTTCACTTGCCACGACTTAGGAAATGTCAAAGTGAAATTAGAACTTGTCAAATTTCACCCTTTTGACTTAGGAAAATGTCAAAGTGAAATTAGACATAAAGTGTAAGGCACAAAGGGTCAAATATTTCCCTCTTGTGGTTAGAGACCCACAACCACAAGGGGACCACTTCCCTCGGTACACCAAAACTCAAAACCACAAGGGGACCACTTCCCTCGGTACACCAGAACTCAACAAAGCACATATAGGTTGAACACTTATGTCTACTGGATGAACTGACCAAAGAAAAAGAACAATATTAAAATTCTTTGGTCCTTGTCCGAAAGGCACAATGTTCTTTGTTCTGG
The DNA here is from genome assembly GCA_010110895.2 of Picea sitchensis. NCBI lineage: Eukaryota > Viridiplantae > Streptophyta > Pinopsida > Pinales > Pinaceae > Picea > Picea sitchensis. Next base: position 21,724 of record SNQJ01S0072620.1, read on the forward strand.
CCAAGTTGAGAGTCCTTGATTATTGTGTGACCTACTTGAGTCAATTATGTTGGAGATGGGGGTTGGAGAATTTTATTCAGATTGTCACAATTGTTGTTGACTATTAGCAGCAAGTAGATTGTTGATGGGCATTCCCAATCACTTTTTGGAAGCTCTGTGCATCCCATTGTTTGGACTTGATGTTGGAGTGAATTAGCAAACTTGAATGGGTTAAATCTATTATGAACAAAGTAGATCCAACAACAAAATTGAAAATACATATACAACACACATGAGTCCTCAATGAGAAAATGCACTAAAAACAAAGAGCTTGTCCACCCTGCCATAACTAGGTTTGCAAGGAATTTTCTCCCTATGCAGTCCATTTTTCCAGTGTTACACAGTGACACGATCTCGAGGGTAGGGGATGCACTTCTCACACTCCCCTTGCTCCCAGTACGTGGGTACTCCATGGAGGACATTTCCCCACATCCCCTTTTGGGGGGATGCAAGGGAACACATTTTGGAATGTGCCCCTCAAAAAACGAGATGATCCCATACTCCCTTTTGACCAAAGTCCATCTTTTTGAGGAAAAACTGACAAAAAAGCAAAATAAAAAATAAAATACCTAATACACAGGTAGATGAGGAGGGCCCTGATGAGGCACAACTCTGGTTGGTTGGTGTGCCATTGAGTATTTTGGAGAATGCAAATGACTCTGATTTAGATAGCAACATTCCCATGGCCAGTCCTTATTCCTTCATGTCGTAGCTGGACGCAAAGACTAGCGGGGTATTGCCTTGAGCAATGATGCTCATTTGTCATTTCGCATGTTCTTATATCAGTGATCTTAAGACACAGATTTATATCTTCTAAATTTTCTAAATATAATAAGAGATACAATGGTGATAGATGATTTGAGAATCATGATTATCATGTTGTTACATCATTACATGTATTATTTACGATGTATCATGTTACATGTAATGATGTATGTTATCAGTGCATTGTTTTGTGTAAGATTTTAATGACCTGCATTTCAGTTTTCATATATTTTAATTTTAGTATTTTAGTATTTTGCATGGGGTCCCTTATGTCGAAGGCCCCAATGTCCCCTATGACAATCCCTGGAATTTGGGAGATGCTTCCACATGTCCCCTAGATGTGTTTCCCCATTCCCACATCCCTGCATCCCAAAAACTTGGTAGAACATTGATTTTTACCCAAAAGTCGTAGCTTAAAAGAATGTTTGCAAGTGATGAGCAAGCATAATCAAAATGTAAAGAAAATACATATGGCATAGAGATTGTGTCAGTTGTTTTTAATGATGCTTTATGAAGAAGCAAATGAGGTGATTGTAATATCAAATCCAGTGATTCACTTTCACTGATTGATGAGCCATTCATAGCATAGTAAGGATAGTGCTAATGTAGAATGAAATCCCAACCATTCATCCTAGGAGTGTAGTAGTAAAGACTTGAAATTATTGCCAACAATAACATGGATAACAACTACAAGTTAAAGATGGTTTAGTATAGAAGGTGCAATGTTTGTTTATCCTAAGATTAAACGACCCACTTGAACATATCCCTAGCAAAGTGATTCTGGGCAAAGTATTAATTAATTGGCAAAAAAAACTTGGGGCTCTTGTTGAGCCAAGTATGAGACATATTGACACCACAGTTGGGGAATTGTGGGTGATGGTGTTAAGATGGATGTGTGCGTCCAAGTGATGCAAGCATGCATCATGACAAATCATCTTGGAATCTTTAGAGAACAAATGCTACAGCATGTGCAAAGATGATGACATGAAGCGACTTACAATGGATCAGCAGTAATACATGGGAGTGATAGTGAAAATTTATGAGACAAGTTGGATCTGCAAGATACATTGACAGGTTCTTGACGAAGTTGTTCAGGCAAAGGGAGATGAAGTTGTCCATCAGGCATAAGCACAAGCTTCATCCCCAAAGGGATAGACTATCAACACTAATCAATGGGTTGTTGGAGGATTATTTGTGACACTTTCTGCAAGCTGACCAATCTAATTGGTTAAACCTGTTGGACATGACCTAGTTTTGCTACACCATGTGGAAGAGCTTGAGATCCATGTTTAATCCATTTGAGTCAATAATGAAGCAGCAACCCCTTTCTCCTCAAATTGTGTTGAGAAGTCTTTATGAAATGACCCCGTCGACTCAAGGGTTTCTTGATTTGAGGCGGGATGAAGTAGAGAAGGTGTAGGCCAGTTTGGTGACTACGACAAAATAGACGAAGCATTGCACCAATGATCCGAATTGGACCCAAGAAAAACAACGAATGGGATAAGACTCAGTACACACCAGCAATCAAAAATTGAGGGTTGAAAAAAAAAGACAATGCAAGCATTAAGAAATTAAATGTAAGGAAAGGAAAAAAATAAATGAGCAAAAGGTTGAAGTAGGAGAGGAACACTGGGAATGGGAAATGAAAGGACAAGGACAAGGACGCTTGGCCTTTCATCTACCCCAATGCTACCTATATCCTTTTAGAAATCGACTCACAAAGGGTCTTTTTGGGCAGAGTGGAAGGAGAACAAATGAAAATTCTAGCTATGTATATCGCTAAATGGCCCAGAGAACCATGAGCCTGCATTGTAACCCCGCAATTGTCAACAATAAAGACTTAGCATCACCATTCAACACTGGTTTTACCATTTGGGTTTCCAACGTAAAATCATTGTTGTTCATTGTGGTTAAAAGTTGTATCTATTGTGTGGATTGTGGATTACTACTTGTGCATTTCGAGAATTCCATGTGTCTTAATCGATTCACTATTACACTAATTAGTAGGCACTTAATTAATGATCTGTGTGACTCAATGTTGTTAGAAACTAATGGCTATCCAGCATTCTCATGAAGATTAATTCAATGGGATGGTGAATTCCAACAATCACCACGATCCCCATTAACCAATCAATCCCTTACCCACGCAATGGCTCTGAGCATATAACCAATTCATAAATTGCCCACAACATTGAAATCTAACAACTAAGATACACAAACCATTTATCTAATATGTTGAATGTGATCAACAATTGTGGTATTCTAGTCGTTAACATAGTTGCCTTTCTTGAGCCCGATCGCTAATTCTATTTCCTTGTATTTAGCACTTATTCCTCTCACCAGATCAATGGGTCTGTTATCGCGCAATTTGTACTTGCCCAAAGCCAAAGGCAAGTGAGCACTAAATTGGCATAACAGGAGGTTGTCCTATCATTGTCACCTAAACAAGACACCTCTTTCTCTTTAGGGGTAGTACCCCAGGGGAGACGTCCTCGATGACCTGGAGGTTTGAGAAGGCCAAGGTAAGAGTATCAAGAAAGTCCCACCCCTCTCACAGGTCACTCTAATCAAAAAGTCCCAAAGGTTTTAATAAGATGAAGCAAAGATTACTTAAGTGTACTTGCCCAGAACAAGACAACAAGAAAAACACTATTTGCAAGTACCAATTGATGTTAGTGCTTCATAAAACCATTGACTTTCAATAAAAGCATAAGCTGATATAGAAGATGAAGCAACAGAAATATTTATAACAGCAATGTGTATATAGTAATAGCTTCACAATTATGCCTCAATAAAGCTTCAATAATGACCAAAAATGAT
>SNQJ01S0072621.1:0-37936 GCA_010110895.2 Picea sitchensis
GTATAAATAAGATAGCAATGGTCTCTTGTACATCATCCTTTTTGTGGATCAATGGAGAGCTTCTTGTGAGAATATCTTTTGGAGTATTGGTGGAGAGCTTCTTGTGAGAGCTTATTGAGCATTTTTGGTGTGGAAAACTTGAGCATATTGAATATCTATAGGTGACTGAGGTAACCAAAGGATATATAAGCCTAATTTCAAAGGGAAGGTGAAGAAAAGGGGGCCGGAATTCAAGGGAGGATAAATTCTTTTCATGATGCTTTATAAGGTATGTTATTTATAGGGAATCTCACCATTTTAGTAATAAATTTTTTTCTATAATGATTCAGACCGTGAGATTGATATACAATTGAAGAAACATATCCAAGTATATGTGGTAAACAATTAAGCTTGTTGTTCATTGTATTTTTGGAGATACACTCCGTGGAACATAGGGTTTGTGGCTAGTCCTGAAACTAGTCTAAAACAAGCGTTTCAGGTAAAAACATCATAACTTATTCATAATAGATCCAAATTAAGTGAAACCAATTGTGTTGGTTATATTGCAGTCTTTATTATGTTTTGTAACAGTTTCAGATCAATTCAACAAATATGTTGTGCAGGGCATGCTCTACAAGGTCTCTCTCTAGAATAAGCCAAAATTCAGCAAGGTATGACATTTTTTCTATAACTCATTTTCTGAGAGGTTCCAAGTAGTGACACCTAGAAGAATTGTATAAAACATACTAAAGAACATTTTTTTATCAATTTAATATCTTTATTCATTACAGGTACAAAGTTATGATTATTTCAAGTTAGGGTTGTTGACTAATCCAAAACTAGTTATGGTTGAGACAAGTAGTTGATGAGTTGGCACATTGTAGTCGGTGTATCCAACAATTGGTATCGGAGTGGGCCTTCACTACAAGCCTTAAAAATCTCGAAGGAGATCATGTTGATTAAGGTTGGTTGTCATTGATGTCAACCCTTGAAGAAAGCTCCGTAGGACAAAGGTTTGGGTAATGGACCCAATATTGTTTGATGTAAATATGTCTCATTATTGTTTTTTCATGGTTGATAAGAAGTAAATATGGATGAACTCCAAAGTGGTCCCCTTATGGTGAAATCCCTCATGGGAAGACGCTTTTGTGGAGTAAGAGAACCAATGCTTAATTGTGGAATAATGAGATTAAGGAAAGTGAATTTTTCAGGGAAAATATCCTATATGGATAGTGATTGTCATGTCATTTCCGGTGGTATGTGGAACGTCACATAATTCCTCACGGTTAGAGAGTTATGGCCATGAGAAGTTGGAGACCCCAGGTTTGGGTAATAGACCCAAGTTTGTTTGATGGGTAACGGTATGAGTTATGATATATGCCAGTATATTTTAGGATAATACTATTCTATATGGATGGTACATGTCATGCATTTCTGGTGGTATGTAGAATGTCACATAAATCCCTCTCCACGGTTTGAAGTTATGGCCTTACGAGAAGTTGGAGGACCCTCATATGTCATCTAAAATCCCCAAAAGGTCAAAGTAATCCAAAGTGGTTAGAGATTTTAAAAGGTAAAATAATAAAGAGTGAAGTGATGAGTACATTATAATTCAAAGTGAATACAAAATAAATAATTTCAATAATGAATTTTAATGGAGAAATTAGAAGTGGACCCAACCTAAAATAGGAAAGTGGGCCAGTGACCTAGAAAATGTTTTTAATGAAGCTGCTTGGAGAGTATAAATAAAAGGCAAGGCTCTCACATTTGAAACACACTTGAGAATGAATATATATAGGTGTCTAACAAGACAAATGATATTCTATTCAAATTCTGAGGAAATTGAAGAAGGAGGCCGAAATTCAGGAAGGATAAACTCTTTTGATGGTGCTTTCTAAGGGTATGTTATTTCTGGTCATCTCACCATTTTCGCTCTAACTTTTTTTTTTTTCTATAATGTTTCCAGATCCCTAGAAGGAAGTGCAGAAAGGAGAGAAAACATATCCAAGTATTTGTGGTAAAATTCATCTTTTTGGATTCATTGTATTTTGGGAGTTACTTTTTGTGGAAAATAGGGTTTGTGAACAGTCCTAAAGAAACTAATTCAAAATTAGGTGTTTTTGGGTAAAACGTAAAGTAATTATTCACATATAGATCAAATTCAATGAGACCAAATGTGTTGGTTGGGGTAGAATTGGTATTATTTTTTGTAACAATTTCAAATCAATGCATGAAATTTTTTTGTAGGACACGCTCTACAAGGTTGCTCTCTAGAATAAGCCCAATTGACAAGGTATGCCATTTTTGCTATAACTCATTTTCGAGGAAGTTTACAAGTTATGAAACTTGGATTAATTACATAAAACAAACTGATGAACAATTTGTATAAGTTTCATATATTTATATTCACAGGTTCAAAGTTATGGTGCACACTTCAAGTTAGGGTTGTTGACTAATCCAAAACTAGGCATGTGAGACTAAAGAAAGTTTGATTAAGAAAATACTAGTCTCTTGTTTTTAAAAGTTAAGGAATGTTTGTAGGAATGTGATCATATACACCCAGGGTCAATACAGAGCTACAAATCAAGATTTGGATAATAGAAATTAGTAGAAGGGATTTTAGTTTGGTGGTACATGTTGAGGTACATAAGTTGGAACAAGTAGTTGATGAGTTAGGCACATACATAGGGTATATAATTGATGATATTTAATTTTATATTGATGAGTCATAGTTGATGAGTAGTTGAAACATGATTGGTACATATAGGTACATGGTTGGATGCACTTGATGTTTATAGTACGAGGTTGATTCTGAGGTTAGTGCATGGTTGATACATTTGTTTATGGGCCTAAGTTGATTACTGAGTTGGTGCATGGTTGATGCACTTTTATGGTACAAGTTGATTAGAGTTTGAGGTACAAGTTGATACATGGTTGATGCATAGTTCAGTTATTAGTGCAGGTTTACAGTGGTATATCTCCCTTAGTGATAGTGTGGCAGTGGTTCCATTATTCTACTTCTACTTGGTGGTGGGATGGGGAGCAGGATAGGTGGTTGTAGACACCTTCAGTTGTAGATGGAGAACATAATGGGTTGCCCAGCCTCCCTTGGTTGTAGTGAGAGAGTGGGAGTTGGATCTTCCCTCGGGTTTTAGCTTGTGAGAGGAAACTAGGGGTTGGAGCCTCCTTCCGATTCTGACTGGAAAACAAAAGAAGTTGGTGATTCAATAATGATATAATTCTTCAAGACATATAAGAAAAAAACATTTGTGGTTTTCTCGATTTAGGTTTCCACGTGAAACAACGTGGTGTACTTTGTGTATGTGTATGATTGTTCATTGTTCATTTCTTATTTACTCTGAAGTTGTTGGATGACAATGCTTCATTGATATAACACTTGGATTATATGGTTAAAGGAGATTAAATTGCTCTATGTGTACTGATTCACTTACCTCTCGGTGAAATCCAACAATTGTAGTATCGAGAGAAGGTTCCTTAGGAAGCAGTTTAATAGCGGAAGGTGATCATGGATTGTCGAGAATGGAGTACGAATGCTTAATGTTCATAATGTTTTAAATTATGAGATGTGGAGTAGAAGGACAAGATTATTTTTATAGGCACAAGGACATTATATTTGGCTATTAGTTGTTTACAAGATATGATAGTTCAAAGGCAAAGACTACAATCAAGGAAGGTGAAAAAGAATAAAAAAATATCCAATGGATTTCATCTAGGAAGGATTACCTAAATTTGGTAGAAAAAGGTTGGTAAATGTTCATCAAGCCAAAGAACTTTGGGATAATTTACATGACATATATTCTTCACCCATGCTTATTCAAAAAATGTCAAAGAATATGGAGATATAGAACAAGAAGAAAGATGTTTATCATGTCAGAATGATTAGGAGAAGAGGAAGAGTATGATGATGAAGCGAGGAAAGTTGATTACAAAGAAAAATTGATAGAATGAGGGAAATTAAATATCTAAGGAAAAGAAAGAGAAGGAAATAACTCATCCAGAAAGAATTGATGAAGCAAAAAAAAAGTGTTCAAGGTTATGAAAAGGATCAATGAGGTCATCAAAGAATTTAAGAGCTCAACTAGAAAAAAACAGAAGAATTGAATAAACTCTAGATTATCAAAATAAATGTTTAGAAGCCAACATGGTAGCACAAAGGAGAGGCATGGAGAGAGGAAAAGATATTGATGAATCATCTCAAGGAAAGAACCAATGATTTAAACCATCTTGAGGAAGAGTTTTGTCAAGAAGAGAGAAGAATGGAAGAAGAAATAATTGCATTGAAAATCCAACTTGAAGAAGCAAGAGAATAGAAAGTCATGAAGTCTCGGTGTGAAGAAAGAAGAAAGGGTTGAGAATATTGAAGAAGAAGTTGTCACACTAAGGTCAAAATCAAACTTAAGCTCAACAAAGAAAGTTGAAGAGACAAAACATCCACATCAGTAGTAGAGAATGAAGAAGCACTCCTATGTTGCTAGAAAAGAAGAATAAGAAAGAAAATAAAAAGAGTTATGCGGAATTACTCAAAGGAAGGAATCATGGTCAACCAGTCTAAGAAAACTATTGAAGTACATCTTCAAGAATACCATCCATGTTCAAACCACAAAAACGATTCAATCATGATCATGATTAGTCGAAGAAATTCTGGGACTAAATACAAAACATCTATTTCCTCCAGTGTATGAAAATTTATTTTATGGTCATTGTTTTATTATACTAACTTTGGACATAAGGTTCTATTGATTATAAAGAAATGTTCAAAGAAGATCAATACCTATGTGGTGCACTTTTATAGCATTGAGTGTTACAAATGTCCATAACTGGACACATACCAATTGATTGTAGAAGCATAGTCGATACTTCCATGAAAGAGAATGCGATATCCCAGGATATAAGAAGCATGGATAAGAGAAAGCAGGAAAACGGTGAATAAAGACCAGGTACTAGAGATCGTAATATTGACAATAAAGCGAGATGAAGAAAAATCTACAGAGAGAAAGATATATTAGATATAGAAGGTTTGGAAAATAAATGAAAGAAAGGAATGGAATTAAATGGGAATAGGTTTAAGAGATTGTACACCAGTTGTTGTAGTGAAAGATGAATCCACATATAGAAATAAAATTGAGGCACAGGAGAGATAATAAATCTACAATGAGGTATTGATGAATCTACAATGAAGATGATGATGAATACACATCAGAAGCGAGGGGTGATGCAGTCCATCATCTAGAAACTCCCAAGTAAAATGATAATGGGTAGAGGGAGTCCTATGCGATGGTTGACAGGACAAGAACCATCCCTTGACTGACTTACCAAAGTTTGAGAGACATATTCATAGCAATCAGAAAGTTATCATAAGTACAGTTTGATAGTATAATGATAAAATGGGTTAGCATTATGGACAATTGTGCAAGTAGAGTCTTGGATAGTATGGGCAAAGATGGATTTGTAAACTCATGGTAAGTAGGTTTTAATAGATATATGATAGTGGATGAGCATGGATTCATAGATTGGTTCGAGAGTGGTTCAAAGACAAAGAAACATTATCAAAATGGATGATAATTACTTGCGAGTAACAAACAATACTAATGGATTACAAATTGACATATATTTTTTGGACCACGGGTAGTGTATACATCGGTTCACATTCAAGAGTAATGGTCGGAAACAACTGCGATAAAACTCCTTATGAGCTATAGAAAGAAAGACCAACAAATGTAGGCACTTTAGAGGTTTTGGAAGCAGATGCTACATCAAAGAGAAGATGGCAGAGATAGGAAAGTTTGACTCTTGTTACTCAAATTACAAGGAAGCATACAAGTGTTACAATCTAAGATTAAACAAAGTTGTGGGAAAGCATCATTGTAACAATTGATGAAGTAGGTGGAGACGGAATCAAAAGGAAGAAGAAAACAAATCAATGGAACAACTTTTGAAGAAAAAGATGAAAAAGAAGAGGAAGATGAAGATGAAGATCCAGCAGGAAGAAAGAAGAGCAAGTTCAACAAGTATCTCCAAAGACACCTAGAAAATGATGCAGAAGAATTATCCTTGGATCAGTTATTGGAATAAAGATCACGGGAGTTGACTAGAAGAAAAATCCATTCACCGAACAAACACACCTAGCACTCTTATCTACAATTAGACAACCTATTTTGGAAGAAGCCCGGTGAGGATGAATTTTGGAATAAAGCCATGGATGGAGAATTGGATCAAAATAAAAAAAAATGACACTTGGGGAATTAGTTCCAAGACCAAGAATAAGAATGTGATCGACACAAAATGGGTTTCATGAATAGATTGAATGAAGATGGACAAGTTATGGAACAAACTAGATTGGTATGTAAAAGGACTAATGCAGTTGGAAGGAATGGAAGAGACATTTGTCATAGTTTAGAGAATGGAAGCAATCCGTTTTCTTTTAACATGCATGCTCCAAAATGTTAAAGTATATCATATGGGCGTAAAATCATCTTTTTTGAATGGGGAATGTGAAGAAGAAGTCTGATGAACAACGAAGGATTTAGGTTGTCGAGAGAACGAGTTATATTATTGTAGAAATTAAAAAGAAGACCACAATATGGTCTAAAAGCAGGAGGCTCCACAAGAGCATGGTACTTTAGGCTGGATAAGTATACATAATAGGTTGGAAAAAGAGGTGCATACAACAACCTCTACATCGAGGTGAGTCAAGGTGATATTTTATTAAGTGAAGTTTATGTTGATAATATTATATTTGGCATTGATGATGTGAGTTAAGCAATTTGCAAAGACATCTTGAATGAATTTGAAATGCGTTACTTGGAGAACTATCCTTCTTCACGGGACTTAGGATATGTCAAAACCGAATTTTATTTCTCAAACAAGTATATCAAAGAAATGCTAAAAGAGGTTGGGAATGGAAGATTTCAAACAGGTTATCACTCCCAATACAAACCCGGTTGTAAGTTGAGCAAGATGATGATTCCAAGTCTACAACTTTCGAGGAGGAAATATAGGTCAATGATTGGTAGCCTACTATATGTGACGCCCATCGGACTCATATATATCTGAGGTAGTTGGGCCAATTGGCATGATTTTCAAGCAACACCAAAGGAGTCACATGTATTAGCGGTGAGGATGATTTGAGATATCTCAAGGGCAGAAAGAGTTTGGATTATGGTATCCAAAAGAGGAAAATATATCTATCACTTATTACCTACAGGATGAAAATTGGGCGAGGTTGTATTAATGGCCAGACAAAGCACGGTGGAGCAACGTTCTACTTAGGTGAGTGTTTGGTATCATGGATAAGAAAAGAAATAATCATCGATATCTATATCTACACAGCTAAGAAGCCGAGTATATTGTAACAACAACAAAAATATTTGCGAGGTTCTTTGGATAAACAAACTTTGACAAATATAGGTTGAGTATGATAGAGCCCATTCAATATATTGTGATAATACAAATTACCATCAATATCTCTAAAAACCTGGTGATGCACTCAGATGAAACACATTTCAATCAATTATCACTTTCTACAGGGTGGGTTGTGAAAAGAACATGAGAGTTGAAGTATGTGGGCACAAAAGAACAAGTTTGAACATCTTTACAAAACCACTTCACGGGAAACTGAATATCTTAAGCAAAGACTTGGAGTTATTTCTACTCAAAAAGAATTATTGCAGATGCTTATCTTATATATCATAGATGTAATGAGAGCACCATGAAAGAGGACAATGCATGGGGGTATCCCGGATGGAAAGATACAACATTTAGGTAAACCAAGGGGAGATTTATCATCTGGGAAGGGCCAGTGGTTCCGATTTATCAGATGCAAGAGGACAAAGGCATGGTTCAGAGGCATAGGTGATATGATTTAGTATTGCATGGAGTGTTTCCATCAATGCAAGGGGTGTTGATTAAGGTTGGTTGTCATTGATGTCAATATGAAGAGAAAGCCAGTAGCACAAAGGTTTGGGTGTGGGGCCTAATATTTTTGATGTAAATATGATTCATTATTGTTTTCATGGTTGATAAAGTAAATATGGATGAACTCAAAGTGTCCCCTTATGGTGAAAACCCTCATGGGAGGCTGGCTTTGTGGAGTGGGAACCCATGCTTAATTGTGTAATAATGGCAGGAAAGTGAATTTTTTGGGAAAATATCACACTATATGGATAAGCTTGTCATGTAATTTCCATTGGTATGTGGAGTGCCACATAAGTCCTCACGGTTGGGGAGTTATGGCCATGAGAGTTGGAGACCCGAGGTTTGGGTAATGGACTGATTTGTTTGATAGGTAATGGTATGAGTTACTGTATATTTTCAGATAATACTATTCTATATGGATAATACATGTCATGCAATTTTTGGTGGTGTGTATAACATCACACAACTCCCTCACAGTTTTGAGAGTTATGGCCCCACAAAGTTGGAGGACCCTCATATGTCATCTCGAAGCCCCAAAAGGTCAAAGTAATCAGAATTAGTTTAAGAGATTTTTAAAAGGTAAATAATAAAGGGTAGTGGTAGGTCATATTATAATTCAAAGTGAATACAAAATAAATAGTATAGATCGTAAATTTAATGGGATACTTAAAATTAAGAGTGGACCCAACCCTAAAATAGAAATTAGACCCAAATTGACCTAGAAGATGTTTTTAGGGAAGCTACTTGGAGATTATAATTAAGAGGCAAGGCTCTCTAATTGGAAACACACTTGAGAATATTGAATATATATGGGTGTTTGAGGAGTAACCAAGTGATATCTAAGCTGAAATTATAAGGAAGTGGAAAAGGAGAGACCGAAATGCAAGGAAGGATGAGTGCACAGGTGGTGCTCCCAAAAGGTGTATGTTATTCTGAGCCATCTCACCATTTTAGAAACATAGCTTTTTTTACTTAAATAGTTCAGATCCTAGAAATTTCTATGAAAATTGAGAAAACATATCCAAGTATCTGTGGTAAAACTATTCATCTTGTGGGTCATTGTATTTTAGGGGTTACACTCATGGAGAAATAGGGTTTGTGGCAGTCTGAAACTAGTCAAATAGGGTGTTTCCAGGTAAAGCGATCATGCCCTACTTCATAGCAGTCAAATTTAGTGAGACAAAAATGTTTTGGTTAGGGTACAATGTTGGTATGTTGTGTAGTTTCAGATCAATTCAATGGACATTTTGTGCGGGGCACGCTCTAAGAGGTCTCTCTATAGAATAAGCCAAATTCAACAAGGTATATCATTTTGCTATAACTCTCCTTTTCTGAGAGGTTACAAGTAGTGACATGGGAGGAATTTCATAAAACACACTTAGGAACATTTTATATCAGTTTTAGATATTTATACATTATAGGTTCAAAGTTAAGTTACTTCAAGCTAGGGTTGACTAATCAAAACTAGGCATGTGAGACTAAATAAAGTTTGATGAAAATACTAGTCTCTTGATTTTAAAGTTAAGGAAGGTTCTTAGGGAAATGTGATCATATACACAGGGTCTCTGAGAGATATAAATAAGATTTGGATGATGAAAATTGATAAGATTTTGTTTGTGGTACATATTGAGTACATAAGTTGAGACAACTAGTTGATGAGTTTAAACACATACATGAGAGTGTACAAGTAGGGTAGTATTTAGGTACATATTGATGAGTCTTAGTTGATAAGTAGTTTCAAACATAGTTAATTTTTACATACTTTGTACATGGTTGAATACACTTGTTTATGTAATAGGTTGATTACAGGTTGGGTGCATAGTTGATGTAGTTGTTTGTGATACAGGTTGATTACAGGTTGGTGCATGGTTGATGCACTTGTTATAATTTTCAAGTTGATTACAATTGATTATAGGTTGATGTATAGTTTGATGCACTTGTTTATAGTACAAAGGGACGATCCACGGGTTGGTATAGGTTGATACATGAGACAGATTTATTGGTACATGTTTACAGCAGGGTATATCTCATAGTGATAGTGAGATAGTAGTTTCCATCATTCTACTTCTACTTGAGGGGTGGTAGGATAGAGGCAAGGGATAGGTGGTTGCTTCGGTTGTAGGCAGAGAACATAGGGTTTGTATCTCCCTTTTTGGTTGTAACTAGAGAATTGGGGAGTTGGATCTTCCCTTAGGTTTTATCATGAGAAACTAGGGGTTGGAGCCTGCCCTTCGATTCGACTGGAAAACAAAAGGAAGTTGGTGCTTCTAATGAATGTAATTCTTCAAGACAAACATTCATGGTTTCTACGATTTGGGTTTCCCTTAAAACAACTTTGAAGATTAATACTGTGTATGTTTATGATTGTTCATTGTTCATTGCTTATTTACTACGGTTATTGGATGATAATGCTTCATTGATATAATAGTTGGATTATAAGGTTGGGGATTATATTGCTCTATTCTTGATTCACTTTACTCTAGGAAAATCAGAATGGAGTAGAACTTTCGTGGATGATGAAATACCAATCCTTGATAGGAAAACTATTCTACTTGGATAATAGAGATTAGAGAGTGTATTTGGAAGAAAATGGAACAACTATTTAGGCATCCATTGGTGGATCAATTTCATTGAAGAACAAGTCAAAGTTCTCATCTCAAAAGGAAGGAAAGAGAATGATTCATTGGCTCTCTCAAGACCATTCTTAGTGGACTCTGAGACCCTATATCAAAGAGAGTATGGAGCAATGCACTTCCACAGGATCTATGGCTAAAATCTAGAGGTTACATATCAAATCAAAGAAGGAGAAGGAAGATATAGAATACCACTCATCAAGATTATCAAAAGGTAAAGAATATCAGCAGCTTGATTTTGTATTTCTAAATGTGATCTTGAAAACATTTCAAGTGAGATGATAACACAAAAGGAAGATCCCAAAAGTATTTCAAATGAAGATATAGAATCTCCTAAGACTCTTGATTGCAATGATTTTAAAATGTGATGATGTTGGGGAATTTTCTCAAGTGTGAAGAAGATGATCTAGAAATGGTACATTGTGAAAAGTTTGATGGTAGTTATCCCATGGAAAGAATAGAAGAGATCTATTAGAACTTCAAAGGAAGTTGAAGAGGGTTATATAGGTATAGAAGTGATCACTTTTATACATACTACCATATTATCTTTGGATAACACTAAGAAGTTTCTTAGGAGGTCAAAGGAACATCTTGAAGTTAAAGGGAATGCTCAAAGAACAAGAAGAGCAATAAGACTAAATTGGAAGAAAATGAAGAGATCAAAGACAAAAGATGAAAAGATATGAAGGTAGATGATGAGATTAGCAAAAGTTTGAAACTATTATTCATCTCAAGACCAAATTAGAGAAGCCAAAGGGTAGAAGAACTTTGAAGAATCAAATTAATGAAAGGAAGAGTCATGTGATAAGTTAGAAGATGAAATTGTTGATCTTAGAAAGAAAGTGGAAAGTCAAATAAATTCTTGAATAACTCAATCTTGGATGAGATACTGGAAATTCAAAGATCACCATATGATAAATCAGATTCTTGGATACAAAGAAGAAGCTACACATGCTAAGCAATCACCTCAAGAAGCATGAGGTAAGTCCATCAAAGAAGGAGACAATGTTGCAAGAAACTATCTACACAAGAGGCAAGGAAAATTTCAAAAGAACATAGCAAGGAAGAAATCAAGAATCTATATTTGGGACACCAAAGTAAAGTTATGAAATTATTTTTTTTTCATGGGCATTTATTATTCATGTGGTGAATATGGTCACAAATATTTCGAATGTCGGTCTTACAGAAAAAAGATATAATGGAAGATTTCATGACACCATAAGGTGTTGGATCCTAATTTTATAGGAAAGAGCATAGCGAAATGAATATAGATTATTAATTGGTGCTTAACAAAAATAGGAGATACATTAAAAGTGGTTTTCTATTCAATAGCGAAATAAACTTAAAACTGTAAAATGCAGCGAAAAAACTTGTTGGAATAATTTATCTACGAGGAAAGAGATGTGGCGGTGCAAGAAAGAGATTATAATGAGACTCACAGAGACATTTTACAATAAAAGATACAGGCTATACATCCAAAACCTAACCCTAGGAGTTGGCCAAGTCCGTGGGCTCCGTTTGGGTAGATTGGTACATCAACTTCCGAGTTAGTAACTTTTCCTTCTGATCTTACGTTTTAGGAGTGTGATAGATCGTTTGAAAGGAATCATCGAGGAGATTCATTTTGGGGGATCAATCATGCCTTTGGATATAAGTTAGGAGTTTATCCTGAAAACCTTCATTTAGGCTCTCAAAATGGCCCCAGTTAAAACTACTAAAAATAGTAAAATTGCCAAAATTGTGTGAGAAAACTATTTTGAGCAGGTTGGAAAAGATTGGGTGGTCAAGTATCCATCTAGATCAGTGTTGAGATGTGATCAAGTAGGACAAATTGTTTTTCACTATAACACTATGAGATGATACAACTATAGTGGATTTTTCCTAAATCCAAGCTTTGGAACACAAGAAGAAAGTCCATGATAGGGACTTCACATAGCATGTGGCTAAAGGAAGGAATGAAGTAAGGAAGGGATATATTTGAAAGATGGATATAGAGCTCAAGTTTTTTGAGGCGGTATATACAAAAATTGGGTGAAGAATATAGAGCAACCATAACAGAATGAAAGAATAAAGGGAAGCTCAAGTAAGTCATCTTGAGACATACCACAGGTAATGATGGTATGGAGTCAAGTACATATCTTGAGGTTGACTGTATAAGGTCATACATATAATGAGTTGTCTATCTCTGTGAGGATGCATATATGTGAGTGAAACCTAAGGAAAGGGATATGCACATGGATTGAAGTTTGATGTGATGGCATAACTATGTATGTAGAATTCGACATGGTTTAATGCGAGGAGTTGACATTGTTTTGTTGTAGGTTTCCATGATTCTATATTGGATTATGTAAGGTGATGATGTAAAATGTCAAATCTTGGGTGCATGGCACTAACTTATAGTATATGGATTGATGTATTTTCTATTGAAAGAACAATGTTGGTTATGGCGATTGAAGTTTTGACACCTTGGTTATGTGATATATCTTGATATATCATTTATTGGAAGCTTACCTGTTGGAAAGATTGATGCATGCATTTAGCACATATGGATGGGCTACATGGGACATGTGGTTGGGTAGGTGAGTTTATGAGTGATCATGTTGTACATCATTGATTCATGATCTTGATCCTGGAGTGATACATGTTTGATTTTTACTAATAGATGGAATATGCTTGATGATACTACACCATTGGTACTACTTGATGAACACAACAATTTAATTTATTTAAGATAAATGATTATGACACTTGGTTCATGATGGATTTTATATCATGAGTGATATGACACATGGTTTAAGCATATTGGTAGATGCACATGGTTTCATATGTTGAATGCACATGGTTGGCATATTGGTGGATGCATGGTTGGAATATTGGTAAGATGCACATGTTGTCATATTGATAGAGACATAGTTGATACATTTCATGGATGATATCATTGTACATTACATGATGTTGATGTTACATGGTATTTATGTACATAGGTGTTGTGCACGACGTGAACACATTTTGTACAGGATGTGCTTGGTTGATATTTTCTCATGATTCTTTATTTCATTGTTGACATATCTTTTTGCTTCATGATGCTTGGTATACCATGTGTTTGATGCATGAACAGGTCCAAGGATCATTATATGGTAGCACATTGTTCATCCCTTGTGAAGATAGAACATACCCTTAGAGTCATTTTTTCTTCCCATGATTCTAGGAGAGATATTTATCAGATACATACCTAGATTAGAGCCCTATATTTGAAGAAAGAGCACAGAGCCATAATTCTAGGAGGAGCTATGGTCATAGGGGAAGTATGGCTGATGTATTTTCATCATTACATAAAATTGATATCCCTTGTTCAAAGGAGATATTATTCATAGGAAGATCAAAGGCACTTTCGGATGGGGGGAGAATCCCAAGGAGAGTTAAGGAAACAGGGAGTAGCCCCAAGAGGAAAATAGCCCTTTTCCATTGATGTCGGGAGGAGACATTCACATTGATGTGATTGATGATTATTGATTGGGAGAGATAGTCACATTAAATATTGATGTATAGAATGCCTTATCTACATGTTGATATCAATAATTGGTAGTGGGTGTTGACATGTGTGGTGTATTACCATCAATGCCAAAGGGAGATTGTTGGATCATGTTGTCATTGATATGGGCCAGCTTGATTGATTGATATCATTGATTGATTTCAAGTGATTGATTGATTCCAAAGGATTGATTGATTGATGATTGATGTAATTTAATATGTATTTTCCTTGATGAGAATGCATATGAATATGGATCAATGAGTTTTCATTGATATGATGAAGACTGGATCAATGACTTTTCATTGATATGATGAAGATGGATAAATGAGTTTCATTGATACATGATGAAGATAGATCAATGTGGTTTTTTTCATTGGTATATGATGCATTGTTGGAAAAATGTATGTACTTATATGAATCATTTTTGTCTTATCATGATTGATAAAGGTGCACAAATGGATGAACTCAAAAGTGGTCCCTCTTATGGGTAGGAAATCCCTCATGGGAGATGCTTTGTAGATTGAGTTAGCCTAGAAAGAATGGTTGGAGGACCCATGCTCTCATTATTGTGATATCATGATTGATAAGGTTCCCCAAATGGATGAACTCAAAGTGGTCCCCTTAGTTGATCCCTCAGGGAAGATGCTTTACTTGATTGAGTTATCCTAGAAGAATGGTTGGGACCCATGCTTATATGTGCAATAATGAGATGAAAGATCAAGAAATTGTTGGTGAAACTATCCTATATGGATAGTGTTTGTCATGTCATTTTGGTGGTATGTGAATGTCACATTACTCCCTCATGGTTTGAGAGTTATGGCCTTACAAAGAGATGGACCCCCACATGAAGAGCTTAGCCCCATAAGGTCAAAGATGTCAAAGTGAACTAAAAGAAGTTAATATTATTTAAATGGTAAAAATTAAAGAGTGACAAAGTCAGGGTGGATTATTTAAGATAAGTGACAAAAATCAAGAAATGATAAAAGTAGGGTGACAAAATCAAGAAGGAATATTTAAATGATAAAGTATTGGAGAACTTTCTATTTATGGAAAGTGGTTAAACCTAAAATAAAAATAGGTTAAGTGACCTAGAAATGGGTTAATATTATTTAAATAATAAAGTAAAGTGACAAATTCAAAATTGGATTATTTAAATAATAAAGAGAAGTGACAAATCAAAATGATAAAGAGTAAAGTGACAAAATCGAGAGGGAAGGAATATTTTAAATGATAAAAGTATTGGAGAACTTTCTATTTATGGAAAGTAGTTGTAACCCTAAAAATAAGGAAAATAGGTTGGCCTATAAATGGGTTAACTGACATAAAAATGGATTAATTATTCTAGGATGAAGGTATAAATAATATAGCAATGGTCTTGTACATCATCCTTTTTGTGGATCAATGGAGAGCCTCTTGTGAGAATATCCTTTGGAGTGGTGGGAAAGCATGTGAGAGCTTCTTGAGCATTTTGGTGTGGAACACTTGAGCATGTGAATATATAGGTGGCTGAGGTAACAAAGGATATACAAGCCAAATTTCAAAAGGAATGTAAGAAAAGGGGCTGAAATTCAGGGATAAATTATTTCCATGATGCTTTCTATGGTATTTTATTTACAGGCCATCTCACCATTTTAAAAATACATTTTTCTATAATAGTTCAGAACCATGAGTTGATATGCCATTGAGCCAACATATCAATTATGTGATAAACAATTCATCTTGTGGATCGTTTTATTTTGGATATACACTCAGTGGAAAATGATGTTTGTGGCTAGGTATTGAAACTAGTCTAAAGCAGGTGTTTGGTAAAAACGTCATAACTTATTCATGAGATCCAACTTCTGTGAGAATTTTTTGGTTATATTAAGTATGTAGTATGATGTGTAACATTTTCAGATCTATTCAACAAATATTCCATGCAGGGCACTCTCTGAGGTCTCTCTCTAGAATTATCCATAATTTTAGAAAGGTATACCATTTTTTCTATAAAATCCTTTTAAAGGAGGAGGTTCAAGTAGTGATACTTGGAGGAATTGCATTAAAACATTGAAGACATTTTTATATCAGTTTCAGAGATTTTTTCATTATAGGGTACAAAGTTATGATTATTTCAGTTAGGGGTTGTTGACTAATCAAAACCTAGTCATGTTTGAGACAAGTAGTTGATGAGTTGACACATACATTAGGTGTATAGTTGATGATGTTGGTACATATTGATGAGTCATTTTTGATGATGGTTGACACATGATTGAGGTATATATTATTTTGGTTGGATACGCTTTGTTTATGATCTGAGGTTGATTACGAGGGTTGTTTTGGCACGGGTTAAGTGCATGGTTGATGTAGTTGTTTATGGTATGGAGTTGATATATGTTGAGGATTGTTGCCTCATCTACGTTGGTGCTGAGGGTTTTAAAGTGAGTCTTGAATTATAGAGATGGTTCTCAGCAGAGTTATTACTCTATTCAGTTGTTGTTGAAAAACCCCAAAGGATTGTAGTTAGTAATAAAAGAAATTGTACATACATCTTGTGTTCTTTGTGTTCCCCATGTGGTGATGACTGTTGATGATATGTATTACTAATATGTGTTGAAATTTAACTGGTTATAAATGAAGGAAATGAGTAATGAGTTAATGGTGATTTTTAACCAAGTATTTTTGGGAAAAGAGCCCTACATTGTTCGCCCCGCTAGTAGTCGGTGTGTCCAACACCACCAAGAAAATGACCAAAACACCAAAACAACCTTCCTTCAACAAGTGCACAATAAATTTCAGTCATGAAGCCCTAATTAGGAAGGAAATTTCATACCAGAAGTTAATGAGTGAAAGATGATGAAAAATAAGGGCAATTTCCCTTATTTATACAATACCAAATACCAAAATTAGGTCAAAAAAGGCCGACATGGCCGGTTACAAATAATATCCAGTTTTAAATTAAATGTCACAAATAAACCTAAATAAATATGATAAAGGTGATGTCCTGCCTTTGAATTTGCGTTAAGAGCCCTTTGTGCGTTGGCCTCTGGAAAAACATTAGATTAGATCATGGGCCTCAGGAGCCTTCCATACATGCCATTTGGCACACAACTACCTCCAAAACATACAAAAGGGGTTGGATGATTACCATGGGTGACTGGGTGATGTCATGGGCCTTCAGGCCTACATCATGGTGAAAGGGGCACAACCCTTGGTTCTAAGGCACTTAAAGATATCCCTAGTGAAACTTCCTCCTCTCCCTCTAGTGTAATCCTCTAACCTATCTATGTCCCCTACTAGGGTGTCAACATCCATCTGGTGGGATTTTAGCACCATGGAGGTCAAACTAATCATGTCCCCATGTCTTTGTCCAGCCAGTTGTGGCCCTGCAACATAAACATATACAACCTCCATGGGCTCATAAGTCACAAAGATCTTAGAAATGTCAATCACATCTAATCATCAATTTATTAAACATGTGCATAAAACCCCTTTCACTTGGACAAGCACTCAAAGTAGTGCTTACTAATCTAGAAGCCAAGTTTGGAGGGAATGCTAGGACATCTTATTGGGCTAATGCTCATTGGATGTGGGATGTTCCAAGGAGAAGTCGGTCCCGGAGCCATGTGAGTGGATGAGGTGGTAAAGGGATGTCCAAGCATGTGGGTGCATTGAAGGCCAAGGATGCAAGATGTTGCATGTGGGTTCCTTTGTAGAAGTTGATTTGTACCTGTCATGGATGAAAATGTTCCAAGCCCATCCATACTTAGCACATATTTATTCTTATTTCTTTTTATTTCAAGAGGCTGGTTAGAGAGTTTTCCTGGCGTGGCGACTAGTGGTGGAAATGTTACCCTATAAAACATTTCTAAAGGAGATGAGAAGGTTGGCTCATGATACACTTTCTCTTGGTTGTTATTCCACCAAAGGCCACTATCCGACATGGTGACAAATGTTGGTAGTGTCATACCACTACATTCCCATGGACCCTATGGGTTGGCTAGGTGATGAGACCCTATCCTCTAACTAAGTCTTGTTTTATTATTATTTTATGGGTCCCTATGTTTCTTGCTAGAATATTTTATTTCTTTCTGGGATCCCTAGGAAAAGCATCTCAAGGTTTCATTATTTTGGCTTTTATATTTTCCATCTACTTTTACCCTCTTGGCCTTTAGACCCTTCTTCCCACAAGGTAAGGTACAACCATTATATATTTTGCCAACCCAATTCTCAGACTAATGTAATGGGATGGATGAGTGGGAGAAAAGATGAAAAGTGGCTAGTATGGTGGGAGTGGACGATAACTTCTCATGAATCCCTGATTGGCAACTCAAAACCCTATAGATTTTCGGCTCTTGGGTATCTTGTCATTCCCCCAAGTGTGGTCAAATGGAAAATAATAAGATCCAAGCACTCTAGGATATTTAGAAACAAAAGAAATTAAATACACATGTAAGGTTTTGGCTTGATGAGTGTCACATACCATGATACCTGGGACTCATTACCTCATGGAGAGAGAAATACCCATGTCTATTAGGACCAGGTCGATGTGATGGATTTTGTTGCTGTTGTCGACAAAGTGGAGGCATTGAAGAATGAAAGGATGGGCCCTCTAGAGACCCATGCTCATGTCGTTGTCTCTTGGTACTCCATGTCTAGGACATGTGGGCCTGCAGTGATCTCCTTAGTTATCCCTAGGTTAGGGGATAACAATTTTAATCAAATTGTGGAAGAGTGTAAGTCAAGCAAACAAGAAAGGGGAGGAAATTCATATGGGTTGGGGAAACAATTCTTAGATAGGAAGTTTTTGTGCATGAGGGAACAAAGAGAGAAATAAATAGATATTGAAGCTAGTGCAACCATGGAGATGAATAATTAAGAGACACGTTGATATTCTTGAAGAGTGAACTCCAGAGTGAGTTTAATTGTAACAACAAGTGTTTGTTGTTGGTTTGTAGGTAGTTTTCCTAGCATCAAGTCCCCTTGAGTTTGACTAAGAGATTCCTAGCACTTGTTGTTACATCCATTTGAAATTCGTTTGCAAATCACATGAATCCAACATCTTCAAGCAGTTATGAGATTCACCCATATGGACCAAAATTACCACAAAAGCATTTCCAAAAGATCCAAAAATATACAACCAATGATAAAATTAAAGCGCATTATAATTACCACGAGGTGCAGCGTGCACATGCGCCATCAATAAATGCATGAAAAGCACACATGCACATGATCTTGGCTGTTGTAATTAAGCTAAAAGCCGCTCACACACGAGCAGCATTTATGAGATTGGTCGGCTACTCCACCCACTTCATTTTAGCCTCAAGTTGATTTGAAGTCAAATGCCTGGCTAGATCAGCCCCGGGTGGTTGGTCAAAGACCTTAAAATTCCTTAAACATCCCCTTTTCACACTAAGAGTTGGTTGCACAATACCTCAAAGGAGTAGTTGCTATAAAAAATAAGGCCATGCAGGTGCACTACATTTCAAGGAATTCATTGCAAGGTTATGTTGCTTTGCCTATATTCTCTTGGGAATCCTCTTTTCTCATCAAGAACATACTAGCATCATTACATTTGGGCAATCCATCTCACCTTTTGGTGGATTATATTTGGGACTAACTTTCACCATTTCTTTCAAAGTTGTAAATAAGAGCTTAGTTGTGGGTCCGAGGCCACTCCTTGGAGGAAGAAGGGACCCAAAGGTCCTCTCTTTCTTCTTGGTGTTTTCTTTCACTAATATAGTCCCTTTGCCATTGGTGACATGAGTCTGATTGGTTTCTTGTTCTTATGTCCTAATGCTCAATAGTTTAGTTGTTCTTTTCATTTCTTAGTTTTAATTCTTAGCTTAGTCTTTTATGTTTCTTTTTCTAACCCTTTCCTTGCTACTTGTTGTCTTGCTTGGCTAACCCAACTAAGCTTGTAAAGCACCTCTATTTTTTCTCATTTGGGTGACAAGAGGTGAAACACCTATGTTGAAATACCTTGATAAATGAATGACAGAGCCGTTCTTTGGGTTAATCCTGATAAATGGATGGAATATCCCTTGGGTTATCTCTAATAAAGGAATGGTGCATTCCTTGTCTTGGGTGGAGCTAGGAGGAAGAGAGATGGTGAAAATAGGAACAATTTGTGGGAGAATATCAGTTGGGTTGTGAGTTTTAGGATTTGTGAGTGGAATTTGAGAGACCACCCTCTTTTATGAATTACTAGCCATATCTCGGGGGTGTTCTTGAGCATTGGAACAATGAGTTTATGGTTGTGTGGAATGTCCATCCCAAGAATTTGGTTGCACAACATATTCGAAAAATAAGTGTTATATCTTGTTGTCATGTTATTTACATGTGTTATTGTTGTGCATGAATTATGTGTATTTGAGAATGATTTATATACTAATGTGTAAATTATTAAGTTGCATTCATGTTAATTTGGTGTTCTTTAGATGCATCTATTTGGTTACATAAAAATGAACTAAACCTAATTTAAATTTATAGTTGTAAGCTATAAGAAATTGACTAATAGTAAAAATTACTTTAGTTAGCATAAATTTCATGTTTATGTGTATTTTGTATCATAATGTCCCTCAATTGATATTGGGGAACGTTACATCAAGAGCAATGAAATTCTTCTCATAAAATTTGAGGGACCTATAAAACAAATAATGAAAACTAATATTCGTGCCAACAAAATTTAGAGATTTTTGTGGGTTATGAATTTCCTTTTTAGTGCCCATTATTGACTTCAACCTAGGAAAACATGAGGGACAAGGTAGAAGTCCCACATATTATACTGTATAAATTTACAAATAATTTAATGGAAAGAGAATGGCCTTGGAGAAAGGTTGCATTGAAAGCGAGGTGAAACACACCCTCTACAAAGGAACTCATAAATGAAATAATATGAACCCTTTTATGTCATAGACCACATGCCCAAAAGTTTTTCCTACTCCAACTCACACTCATACATGACTTAGATGGGTTTCTCTTAGGAAACACCTTTGAATTGAAGACTAACTAGCCCATTAGGATGCCTTGACACCCCTCCACACCTAAATTTGACAAAATTGTATAGCGTCTTTGAGTGTTTGTTTAGTTTTGAAAGGGGTTTTGATGCACATGTTGGGTGGTTTTTTTATTAGATATGACTTACTTGGCATGGTTCCTGTGAATTATGAACCATTAGAGGGTGTATTTGTTTGTATTTACTTGGGACGAGGGTGTATTTGTTTGTATTTGCAGGACCTTATTCAGTGAACAAGTATTCATGAGGAGATGACTTGTTCAGATGTTCATGAGGGTTTTGGAGCCCATGATGGATGTAGAAACCCCATGTCTAGGGAAGGCTTGTGATCACCAGTTTCCTAGTGAAGAAAGGGGGTTTCTTCCTTTAGAGGAACTCTAGCATGGCCCAAGATACCAGTTCCATTCCTCCCACACTTGGATGCTAGCCTTTGGAGGCTTGGATGCCACCTTTGTATCCCATGGCGTCACTAGGGCTTGGTGGAGATGATGAGGGATGTGTGTGATGTGACATTTGGCACGTGTGATGATGATGAGTATCATTTGGAGGCCTAGAGCCACACGTTTATAGCCTAATGTCACCCTATCGAAGCCTAACATCACCCTAGAAGGGCATGATGTCACCCTTTTAAGGGTCATTTTGTAAAAATTATGAATTTATTTTAAATTCAATGTGAAAATTAAGAAGTAGGATCAGATTTGTGAAAAGACACAACTTTTGAATAATAAGACTAGGGTTTCCCATATAAATATGGCTATCCTAATTCTTTTTTCATCATAACACTCCTCTCACAAGAGGGAGGTTTGAAATTTTCTCCCGCTTGGGCAATTGGACTGAAATTTGTGTCATTTTTGGCTTAAAGGAGCATGCTAGAGGTGTTCTTTGGCTATTTTGTTGTGGTAAAGTGTTTAATTCTTGATTATTCTTGGTGAAATTAAGTAATTTCTGCAACTTCCTTCATGCATTGAATGCTTGTGGTTAGATTTACTTATTTCATATTGAAGATTATAAAATTGCTTTCTTAAAATCCTAGATGATAAACATAAGGTGACTCTTTCTCTCTCTAGACCTTTCCACCCTTTGAATGTCAAGGAATCCTTGTATAAACTAGGATCCTAAATCCCTAAAGTTTTATCACTTTAGGAGTCATATTTTAGAATCTTGTTTCCATCATATTTCCAATAATCTAAGGGGAAATTCACTAGGGCCTAGAAGTGCCTACACTCTAGTGGAATTTATCTTTGAGGCTTGGATGCTTGAGGACTTAAGCTACTACTCCCCAAGACTTCCCCTCATTTATCCTTAGATAAGTATTATTATTCTTCTCTCCAAATTGTTTTCTTTTATAAAAGACTCCATATCCCAAAAGGAACTAATTTCTATGCTCTTGTGAATGAATATGATCAAACCAACTCTCAAACTTTACTCTCTCAAGCTTCCACTAACTATTTCTGACCTTGACTTATCCTATATATCTAACTTAGTTGTTGCTTTAGAAAATAATTACTACATCCAACCTAAATGTTATTGATTTCCTACATAACTAACTATAGTAACTATCTAACTTACTCATAAATATGCTACAATAAGTGCTAAGTAATCTACATGATAAACGCTAAGTTTCTATGGTCATTTATTTTAATTCTGAGTGATAATTCTTTTGGCTATTACAAATCATTATTGTTTTTGTGAACTCTTTAATTTATTGCAATTACATATCAGCCAACACACATTTTTTTGTCTATTGCCTACTGATGTGTTTTAATCATATTGGTACTTTGAATTGCCATATATATGCTATAATTGTCTTGTTCTAGGAAGGTACACCAATTACTCTTCATTGCCTCAATTTATCGAACATAGAAATCCTAA
Organism: Picea sitchensis; assembly: GCA_010110895.2. Classification (NCBI taxonomy): domain Eukaryota; kingdom Viridiplantae; phylum Streptophyta; class Pinopsida; order Pinales; family Pinaceae; genus Picea; species Picea sitchensis. Next base: position 22,946 of record SNQJ01S0072621.1, read on the forward strand.
CTTGGGTAACCAATGAGAGGGGGGGGGGGATATTAACCATAACCCTTAGTTTTCCCATCCCTTTAGGTTATTGGGGACACCTCCCCTGGGGTAGACCTCTTCTACTCATAAAAGTTGGGATTTCCTATTGAGGTGATAATGATAGGATATCTTGTTGTTACACAAATTTCATCTACTTGTCTTGGGCTTTGGACAAGTACAAATTGTGTGATAACATGATCAACCTAAAGAAATAATACACATAATCTGTAAGGTTGTGTGGTGCTATATACATATTGTACTTTTATGGTTTCTTATTTTCAAGTTCTATATTCCATAGTACATGTTATTACCATAGGTTGATATACTAGATTTGTTAAGTTTTGGGTGAATTGTTGTTGGTATTATATACAAGACTTTGAAGATGTTTTTATTTTGCGAATTTTTTACATGTCAATCCATTCTGACAGGTAATGATATCAAAATAGAAAAATAGGTTACATTGTCCCCTTCATGCATTTTTCATTATTCGTTTCTTGGTTCATTTGGCCATAGGATCGACCCTACTGAGTTGTGAATAGAACCTTCTTTGTTGTTTAGAAGTTTTGTAATTTACATGGTAGATCTTATCGTTCATGGGATCCTTAGTTAGAACCTTGTTCATAGTTTGGCACCCATTGTTATAGCCCTAAAATTCCCTACTCATGCATACATGGCATTGGCCCTCTTACTTGTATAACTTGCCAAATCATTGCTGATAAGCTCTACTTAAAAAGACAAATCTTAGAGCATGTACGCACCCTGCACCACTACAAGCCACGTACATACGCTTGCTTCATGCTAGACAACTTGCATACATATGCTTGGTGCACAATACACAACCCGCGTATACCTCCAAAAGTTGCAAAAATTAAAAAGTTGTAAGGAATTCGGTGAAATTCACAGGCTATTGGAGGTTTCCCAACCAATTCACATGCTATAGCATGTTCCCTAACCAAATAACCATCCTCTCGTCATATAAAAGGAGGTTTTGGGGTCTCATTTCAGAACTAAACATAAGAACATTGAAAATATTCCCAATTTCACTTCCCTTCCTTGCCTAAGCATTTGCTACCTTTTGTGAGTTACTGCCTCAACATTCCCTCTTCAACCCATTCTTTGATCCAGATTATTTTCGGCATGAAATGCGAGCGGACATATAATAAATAAATGCATAGAGATATCGTAGATATTCAATAAGATAACATAAATGTATCATAGATGCAACCATAAACACAGATATATAGTAATACACAATTTCTATTAATGAAATAAATGTACAGAGACTGCAAAAATACGGAGTGAAAGACTCGCTAGAATGGTGGCAGCTTATCTCTGAGAAGAGATGTGACAGCTACTTGCATTCACAAGAAGATGGTTACAATGAGGCTCTGAAGGAATTTTTACAATAAAAAGGAATGCCAAAAACCCTAGACATCCAAAAACCTAACCCTAGGAGATGAAGCGCCAAAAGTCATGTGGGCCCCGTTTGGGTAAGTGAGTACATCAACTTCCCGGGGTCATAACTTTTTCATACGATCTCTGTTTTAGGCGTGTGATAACTCGTTGGAAAGGTATTGTAGAGGAGATTCATATTGGGGGCTCAATTATTCCTTAGGCTATCATTGAAAACCTATATATATAAAAACCTTCATTTGGGCCCTCAAAATGGCCCCGAAAGTTAAAAACTGCTAAAAATAGTAAATTGCCAAAATTGCCAGAAAATTGTTTTGAGCCAGTCGAAAAAGGTGGGTGGCCGCTGATATCCACTTGGATCATTCTTCTTCCATTCAATACATTCCCTTCCCTTGAGGTGATCATAAGATTGATAGAAGAGGCCTATTGAAGGTGCACCTGGAGCATTGTAAAGGGGAACCCATACCGAGTTCACGGAACAGTGACCGACATGGATTGCAAGATTCAGTGTTTGTTTGATGAATAAAATAATCTCTTTTCCTTATCCAAAATGATGATGTTTTGTGTATTTTCTTTGATTTATACATATCATTTGATATCTAACCCTAATTTATGAATAGAAATAACATGCTTGTAGTCCTTATTTTCCTAGTCTTGAATGCAGGTCAACCTTGGGAGTAGACTTGCAGTCTTTGGAACTATAGATCTTGAGGAGATCATCACCAGACGTGGGATAAAAGGTACAGTTATCAATATTCTCTTCTACTGCTTTATGTTCATTGATTTTGGTATGTTTGGGGTAGAGTAGAAACTAGTTTGACTTGTAGACGGTCATTTTCTCTGTCTATATCTTAAACATCGGTATAGTTAAAAGGGTGATTTTCCTACTAGAAGAACTGGCGACCATACTGGGGAACTCTCTAGGGTTTTTAGGGAGGTTTTTGGGTTAATTGTTTGGTTTTTGTTTTCCTTTCGATTTTCAGTAAATTTTAATGAGTCTTTTTAGGGTTTCCATGGTGTGAGGACACGTGGCCCAATCCATGGGTGCCACGTGTCACTCATTCTTTGGGTTAAAATTTTGTCATCAGCAGGAGTCGACCCCGCGACCTTCGGGTAGGGGAATGACTTGGAAAGGAGCTGCCAACCAATGTGCCACTATATATTACTTAACATATATATAAAATTAATTTCATTTGAATTTGAACTATTTTTTGGTTTGGGCCGTGACTGGGCCGGGGCTTAGCCCCAGCCCTTGGTCGTGCACCATTTAAAACATATGACCACCATTGTAACATAATAGTGTGCGCACGTTTTTAAAATGGTTTGAAACGGGATAGCCCATGGCTATATGCGTAACCCCATGCGACCTCAACCAAAGTGCGCGGTTGGAACGGTTGGCCCGTTTGGCCCTTTTTGCCATAGCGCGTGGTCCTATGGACCCATATGCCCAATAGCTTGACGGTTGGGGGTTTCGGTTCCGTTAACGGTTCGACAGTTTGCACCGTTTTACAGTTGTGCGTGTGTGCTGGGTTTTCACGCTATTTATTGCGTGTGAGACAGGTTCAAACAACAAGGGTGCAATTTGTAGATGCAGAGACAACAAGCTTGAAGGGGAAGACTTCCAGGAGGCCTAACTTCTTCGTTTTTAGACCGATTGAGGTGCCAAAAGAGCCCAGACAGGGGTTTTTGGATGATCTGAAGCCATTGGAGCAGTCGTTTTGTTAGTTTGAGCATTGTAAGACATGTTTTTGATCACTTTGAGCAATTAATAATAATGATCCATTGGAAGCTGGACCAGGAGATGTAGCCCATGAGAGGGGTGAACTCCTTTATCAAATTGTTGTGTTCATGTTCTTATGTTCATTAATTATGCTGCTGTCTATGTGTATTTTTCATGAGTAATTCCTTAATCTATGTGTTGCAAACTGATCTATTTTCTTTAAACACATAACATTTACATTGCAAATAATTTCAAGTATTTCAAGTCTTCTTCAATTTTAGATCACTGATGCAACAACCCGCGTCTTTGTTTCATGAAAATATTTTTTGATAAAGAGAGAGTTGGTATCTTTCCTGATAGAAGTTCATACTTCTCAGTACTTTCTTGAATCAGTCATAATTTATGTCTATGTCCATAGCTTGGGTATAAGTTCCAGTTTAGATATTTCCTTATTCTTCTTGTGTTTTCCCTAAAAGGTTTAGAGTGAGTTGTTAAGTGTTAGATACGCCTTTTGATTTCTTGATTGAATCCATGTGATCCGCAATGAGCTTAGGGTATTTATCAGTCTTGTTTTCATTTTCCTCTTTGTCCTTGTTTCTTGCTTTGGAAAAACAAAAAAAAAAGGTTTTTACTTTAGTTTTTTCTTATTAAAGCAGTTCGAAAAATAAAAAGATTTTTACTTTCTTGCATCTAGTTTGGTAAAGTAGTCAAGGTTGTTATTTGCAAACGGAAAAAGAGTCTTCATTTCCAAGTTATTTTTGATTTCCTAAAATATAAGTAGTTTGTAGTCAAATTAAAGCAAGTTTTAGGAGTTCTTCATTTACAAGATCTTGAAATATCAGTTAGAAAAGTTGACTTTACAACGAGTTGCTTACAAGCTTTTATTTTAATTTTGAAGTATCTTCTTCTTTCAAGTGATTTAAAGTTATCTTCCTTATTCATATCTTCATAACACCATCAATTTCACTACTGTACCTTTTGAGTAAATCAAGCCTTAAAAATAACGCCTAATCTAAAATACATTAGACTTTTTTGTTTGTAGGGTTCAAAAACTAGTTTAGGGTTTTAGGACCTTGAATTAGGTGTGAAGAGGAAACTCTTATTTGAAACAAACATTGGAGTTTTAGTTAGGGAGTGATTTAATTCCAGTGTCGTAAGAGTTGGCTGCAACCCCCCTCTAACACAGGGGATAAACACAAGGTTGCATGAAGAAAAGAAGAGGAGATAACCCCTCCAAAGCTAGACTGAATGTAGTGGGGATTGTATATTGAGGGTATTTCTAGGGATAAATATTGATCGCATTTTCCTATGGATATTAGTGGACCTCAAATCCATTCGATATTTTCAGTTGTATTCCATACCATTTTCTTTTGATACCCTTGAAGGGATTTATACTTGTTATCCTTCTCATTATGATCTGCCTGATTGTCGAATGTACTCTCCTGGTAATTGAATGCAAGCTAGAAACCTAGTTGCCCATAATTTATGGACTTAAACAGGTGACTGAGGGGTTATACCTCTGTCTCTAGGGAATACAATGAATCACACTTCATAGAGTATACCCGGAGGGTGTTTCCATGTTCAAGTTTCACTTACATCGGTTATTTTCTCTAGTGTTGATTGGCGTAACCATCCTTCCCACTAGTTAGTCGATTACTTAATTTATCTTTAGGAAATGTTTTAGTGTGTGCTTTGTGTTCTATGCTAGTCAAAACTTATTGTGTCATTTGATCTTTTCACAAAGTGAAAGATCAACAACTTCGCCAGTTGCAAAGGCTTCAAGGCCTGTCACTGGTTACTTTGGAGCTATCTCCACCACTGTTAAGGTGAAGAATTGATCAAGAAGGATCTTTCGAAGTGAATAGGATGAAGGAAAGAGCCAGTTCCATGAGGAAACTTTCCGGCTCCAAACGAATCCACCATCTCTAATCTTGAAACCGAAGGTGTCAGGCCAGCCAATCCTCTGATTACCGACTTGTCGGCACCGATCTTGATTCATATTGTCCCTCCCGAGGTGACATCTTCTGAGCACGAGCTAGTTCTATGAGAAAAAATGGAAGCAAATGTTGCTACTTCGCTCGAAAGCCCTCATACTCCCATTACGACTACTACTATAAGGGGCATCCTACCTCCTCTCCCACCTTTGCGAGTCGGGACTACAATTGTCTTGACTCCCTCAACTTCGGGCAGTGCTCTGATACCTTTATCATATTCTACCACTGTTCCATTTAATCGGAGAACAATGGGTCCTCCCTTCTCATATGGGATTCTCGACTTTGATACAAACTTGGTTATTACTTATTCTACCTTACATACCATGGGTCTGGGGGAAGGGAGATAAAACTGTCCCATGAAAGGGTTAACTACATGCACTAATACTCCTTTTATTTTTATCCCTTATAGTGGGGGTCATATACCTCCTCTGTCCCCTTCGCTCGGTGGTGATTTTCAGTAGCCAATCGGGCCAAATGCTAACTATAGATGGTTTGGTGGAGGTAGTTTAGGACCTTTGTCTTATACGAGGCCGTTGGGATCTATGTTGTTCTCTTTGTTAGGTTCATTTAGGAATAACGCTTTTTATTTGACCACTTTCTCGATTGGGGGTAACCCCAGTTTTGGTCAACAGAACAGGTGAACGGTACTATTCCTTCCTAGGGAGAGACGACTGGAGTTTACTCCACACAGGGTCTTTGGAATCCTTCGTAGAGATCAGTTCTTTCGCAAGGGATGTCAATTCGGGGTAACCCCTTCCATGCTCAATGGAACCCCAGGCAAGGCTTCGTACCCATGCCCATCAGATCGGTTGGGGGCATCCCATTCCAAGGTCCTTGGAATACAATGCAGGGAGCAACCCCCGCGTAGGATATGTCGTCCAATTTTAGGAGTTAGCTGATGACACCCCAACATATGAAGTTTCCCTATGTTGGTCAAAACCACAGTTTCTACCAAAACCCTGGACAATAGTCAAAATTTTCCTAGCAACTTGGTGCCACTCAAATTACAGGGCCCTCTTTTCTTGTAAATAGTTCACAACTGAAACTACCATTTATGGAAACTCTACATATGACAGAGTTGTCGAGATTACTAAATGACCCAATTTGTCACGATCCGTGTTGCCCCCCCATGTCGACTAAGTTTCCTTCGGATATTCTAAACTTTGAGGGAAAGGCTGGAGAAGATCCAGGTGAGCATGTGATGACCTTTCACTTATGGTGCTCGTCAAATGCGTTGAAGGATGAATCCATCAAGTTGCACCTTTTTCAATGCACTCTTATAGGGGGTGTTGCGAAGTGGTATATTGAGCTCGATGGCTCGAGGTACTCTTACTTTAATGACTTGGTGATGGTCTTCTTGAACCATTTCTAGTTACTTGTTAGATACGATGTCGACACTGAATTGTTGGATAACTTTGAGAAAACCAAGGTCGATCACATCTCTAATGATATCCGAGAGTGACGATGTGGAAAGAGATTAATTAAGGTCAAGGTCCCTCCATATTTCTTGCTTGAGTGGTTCTTGAAGTCTTTGGTGCCCTGTGTATCCAAAGATGTAGTGACTTCCAGAGTGTTTTCAGAAGAGGAGGCGACTATGAGAGCTCAACAACTTGAACTGATCTACTCTCAGTATGGCATGCTCTATGAGATCTTTCCAAGTGTGCCACGATCTACTCTCGATAAGGCCAAGAAAAAGTATGGGCCCCATGCCAACGACATTGTGGGCTCAACACAAAGAAATTCCACGTACCTGTTGTCGAATCAGTGACAACAATTGTCGATACAACATATTGTGGCCAGCCAGACTCCGCATTCATTTGTTCCCCCTACCCAGATGTCAGATGTACACATTGTGCATTCGAAAAATCCCAAGGCCAACCAAAAGAGCAAGGGAAAGAAGAAACAATGAAATAAGAAGGGTAAAGGGGATAAAAAGTCTACCAATAATGCTAGCGGGGGAAAAACAGAGAAGAATAAGTCAAAGTATATGTTTAATCTATGCACGAAAGACCACCTGAATCACGTATTCCCTTGGCTTGTATAGTCCCATAATCTATTAGCAAAACAACATCCTGTTGTGTTGACGAACCCTTTTCCACAAGAGAAAAATATGGATCAGGCTTCCACATCCACAAGCACGGTAGGGGGAAGTCAAGGACCCCTCGCACCTATCGATAAAAACTCGACCGTGGATATTTATATGATGAATTTTGAAGCTCATTTAGAGACCAGGGCCCAAGACTATGAAATGTCAGAATCTGCGGAGAAGGGAAAGGAAGCCACTAACCCATCGCCTCCTCTCCAAATTGAGAAGGCGGTGGACGAAACAATGACTCGCATCCCTAAAGGTGAGTTCAAGAAGGATTCTCATAACCCAAATGTGAGGGTTGCACATAAGTACTCCATTGTAGAATATCTAGCACAAACCCCTTGCATAAGTACTAGTTGGGAAATACTCCAGAGTTTCCCCTCATAGAGAAAAGATATGTTGTCCGCCTTGGGAGTGACAGAGACTTATAAACCAGTAGTGATCATTTTCGATCCAACTGACTTAAAACCACATCTTCCTCACCACATTTTCTTTCATATAGTAGTGGCTTACACCACAAAATATTTTACCCAGAACATTTTCAGGATGGACAATCGCATGTTGGAAGGCGATTTTCCATCCTGAGTTGTCTCCATCACCTACATTGCATACAATGTTTGATGGTTGGTTGTTTATACCACACATAATAATTCCTTCCTTCCCTATGCAATTGGGAGGTAAAACTGTGTGTGTCAAAGTTGAAGTGGTCGATGTGCCTCTTGACTACAACCTATTGTTAGGAAGAAGTTCAACTTATGCAATGCATGCGGTGGGTGCTACGGTTTTTTAGGTCTTATGTTTTTTGCATGAGGTCCGGATTGTGACCATCGACCAATTATCCTTCTCTCATATTGACCCTTCATCAGGGGCTTCCATGGTCCCGATGATTGATAATCCTTAGCCTGACACTTTCAACTTAGGTTCCAGTTTGTTTTCATCATTGATGGGAACATTTGATTACCCATCGCCTTCTAGTGATGTAAGGCTTATATCGGTTGTTCCTAACCAGCTGAGAGCTGCAATTTTGCAAGTACCATGGTTTCGAACTAGCTACTTTAACAATTCATGGAATTTACCTTCCCCATCGGCTTCGATGGAAGGGATGGGGCATCATGGCATGGCCAATCCCTTATCCGCGAATGAAGTTGTGCACAACATTGTCCAACAAAATTTGACCAACCCCGATCTGTCTCCCTCATAGGAGTTAGATCTAATTGTCGAGCCTATTTGGGTTCAAGATTTTCTTTCCACTCAAGAGCCTTTAGAATTAGTATTTCCCTCTGACGAGACGATTCTCTAGGAAATGACTGGTCCTGATAGACCTTGGGATGATCTAGATCATAGATCTTACTTCCTTCCCAAGTTAAGGAGAATAGAGGGAGGAGCATTTGTTTTGGATGTGAATGGAGATAATCCTTTTCCTACCAATCCTCTAGCTATGCAGAGAGTTTATGCCGAGGGTAACATATCAAGAATTGATACAATGATTCCAATTGATATCTCCAAAACCCCTAGCATTGTGGAGAATGTTTTTGTCAGATCACATTACTCCCCTGAAAAGATTCGAACTTACACGGAGTTATTCACAGAATTTCACGACATTTTTTCTTGGTCTTACGAGGAAATTCCATGCATCGACCCACAAATTGTCGAGCATGAAATTACGACTTATCTTGATGCCAAACTGATTCAATAGAAGTTTTTTCTGGTCAATCCTCAAAAAGAAACAACAATAAAGGAAGAAGTATAAAAACTGCTCAAAGTTGGTTTTACCTACCCTATACAATTGATGAAATGGGTGTCAAACTCAATTTTGGTTAACAAGAAATAGGGCATGATTCGCATGTGTATGGACTTTCATGATTTTAACAAGGCATATCTGAAAGACAATTTCCATACCTCGTTTATCGATCAGATTGTCGATGAATGTGCACGTTGTGAAGTCTTTTCATTCATGGATGGTTTTATAGGATACAATCAGATTCAAATCAAACCAGAGGACCAACATAAAAAAAAAAAACATTATTTGTCCTTGGGGTACCTTCATGTATTGTAAGATGGATTTTGGCATAAATAATGTTGGAGCCACCTTTCAATAGGCCATGTCGTTCGATTTTCATGGCCTTAAACACATATTCGAGGCATATATGGATGATATAGCATCACGTTCTCGCAAGATATCTAATCATCCCACCCATCTACGAATAACCTTTGAGAGATGTCACTATTATCAGATTCGCTTGAATCCTAACAAGTGCAGTTTCTACGTGATGTCAGGTAATCTTTTAGGTTTTATTGTATCGACAACAGGGATCATGGTCGATCTTCTCAAATTTGAGGCAATAGTTCAATTACCTCCCTCGTGCATGATACCCCAACTTCAGAGATTGCAAGGGAAAGTGAATTTTGTTCGGTGTTTTGTCGCAAATTACGCCGAGATCACTAAATGGTTTATGTGTCTTTTGAAAAAAGGGGTCCCATTTTGTTGGGATGAAGCTACTCAATGTTTCTTTGAAGCATTGAAATGTGCCCTGGAGTCTGCCCCTCTACTTCGGCCTCCTGATTATAACATAGATTTATTGTTGTATTTGGCTATCATAGAGTCAACAATATGCATGGTCTTGGTTCAAGAGGATGATATGCCTAAGGAGAACATTATATATTACCTTATCCAAGGCTTGGTTGGACCAGAACACAACTACTCTCACGTTGAGAAACATGCTTTGGAGATGGTCCATGCTGTCCAATGGTTCGATCACTACGTTTTTCTTTGCAAGACCACCATCATCGTCATTGTCAACCCTTTCCAATATGTGTTAACACGATGGGTCATTGGCGGAAAGATCAGTAGATGGATAGTCATATTATAGGAATTTGACTTGGATTTTGTTTCTATGAAATCCAAAACATCATTGGTCTTTGTCGAACTCATTTTGGAACTTTCAGTCGAGTCTAGTGATATCGTGCCTGAAGAGTGGCCTATTAATGTATATATTTTTCTAATTGCATCTTCGGACCCCTGGTATGTAGATATACTTGTGTATCTCCAGACTTTGAAGTGCCCCATGTTGAGGAAAATATATGAATTATCTTACTCAAGCATTTTCGAATCCCATCTGGCTAAGGAAAGATAGTTAGGAATATTACCCTATCTTTTATAGCCTCAAAAGGTATTTCCCAATCCACAACTATTAATTACAAGGGCTTAGTCTGATTTTTTAAATGAAAAGATTGTTGCAAAATATGAAAATTTTATACAATTTTATGAAAATATACAGATTGCAGAAAGTAAATGTGGAGATCAAAAGAAAAATTAACCAATTCACAGATTCACGCAAATGAGACAGAATGACAATTGCTTTATTTTATTCCAAGAAATCAAAGTGTCTTTCTCTTTACAAAATCCCTATGAGGGCATGGACCAAAGTCAAATTTAGATATCCTCGATGAAAACCATACAAAAGGACTCTCACAAGAAGTAAAAACTGAATTTAAAAATCTGCATCAACTTTCCAAAGACTGCTGCCAACTTGACTCTGCACAATATCCTTTATCAGTTATGAAATTTAATCCATAAACAAACAAGTATACACAAACTATCAAAGATAGATCAACACCTCTGAAACAAGCATTTGGATGATATGGTTCAACTTTGAACCTTGTTGTATACAATAGGACCCTGCTGTCAAAAAGATAATTAGGCCTTTAATGAATTCAAGAATGAATGAAAAAATAACTATCTCATGAAAACAAAAGATCAAACCTTAGTATTTCTTTCTCCTTCTATTCCCCTCTGGTTCTTCCTTCTCATTTTGATTTTATGCATTCCAAATCAGTTGAAGTAGTTCAACTTCTTCCTTTAGTTAAGTTAATTAAAGTTAACTAATTTTAGTTTAGGGGAAGTAATAATAATAATAATAGTTAAGGGTCTTTATTTAATAATAACTAAGTAGGTGGGACCCCTTGTGACTCCCTTTTTTATTCTTTACAAAAATAATACAATTAGATAACCATTTAAACACATGCCTCTTTGTAGCTCCCATAAATATTTCCAAAATTTGAATATTAAATATAAAAAATAATTCAAATCATATCCAAAACATGTAATAATCAAATTATCTCAAAAAATAGCTTTATGTCCAAAAATTTATGCAATCCATTGTGTTCAAAAAATCGACCATAAGCAGATAAATTAAAATCCTTATTTTCCACTTTGAGAGGCCATCCTTATTTTGTCACTGTTGTCCCCTTTGGACTTTCCATAATTAGCCTTAGGTTGATTCGAACCTTGAGGCTTGATCTCACTAATAACATGGGAACAATCATCCCTTAGGTGCATAAGGGAGGACACTGATTTTGATGAGTCATTTGAAGGAGATAGGGGGAAGCAACAACTTTACCTTTGTCTTGTACATGAGGAACATCAGTTTTGAGCCATTTTCTAGAATGAGAGGACTGAACAGGTGAATGTACAAGGGAAATTTGAGCACTAATATTTGCAGGTGGCAAAGGAGGAGGCAATGACAAGTTGGGCTGGCCATGATGGTGGGAGACTGTCGGACGAACAATATCCTCCCATCCATCATTTTCGGGAACTTCTGGTTGCATGGATACATGAGGAGGCATAGGAATACCATGGATATTTTGAGGCTGGAAGGGAGGCCTCTTTGGTATAGGATGAACTATCCCTTTCCGAATCTAATTGAAGAACCCATCTTGAAAAAACTGGTTCAACTCCCGAGGATCGACATCAAAATGAATTGCAAATTTGGTCCTTCTAGCCCCTCTATTCTAGTTACCTCCTTCCCTATTGTTTCTGCCATGACTACCTTTGCTGAAGAAACTCATCCTGTATGCATCAATTCATTAGAAACTAGCCCTTAATATACCATACATGACATTATGTTTATATGAAACAAAGTTTGGCTCAACAATTGACATAAGACCCATGCAATTCAATCCATAATAAATTATTTAATAATTTCGAAATGAGCAGGGGGTGAAATAAGGTTCATGGGATATCTGGAGGGATTGTAATGAGAAAAAAAGTGGTAGCATGACAGGGAGTAAGAACACATGTACTTTTCAAGAATTCATTAAATAACTGACTATGAAATCAATACCAAAATATATCAGCTGCTACCTATTTTTGTGTCATCTTTACCACTATCATATATAGTGTTTAATTTATTTTATAGAACAAAGTGTGAAAAAACTGAAATTGGGATCGTTAGGGGGGTATAATGAGAGAAAAAGTGATAGTATGAGAGGGAATAATACATATACTTTTCATAAAAAAAATAAATTAAATCAAACAACAACCATAACTATGTTCATACCATAATCCAATAAGAATCCACTTTAAAACCAAAATCATTTAACTGTCCCTTATTTACAGACAAAATGCTTACTAACTTCAAAATAAAAGACAATTCATATGCCCGTAATTATTCAATTATAAGAATATTTGCATCTCATACAATATCTACGCAACATAATAACATCATTTCCAATTCCATAATTATAACCCTTTGAGCCACCATCTTTCTTGTCCCAATGCAAACCCCTTTTCCTTTTTTAAAAGAAAAATAGAAATATACACAGTGATTCCATCCATCTGATTATTCATTTCTTAACTCAAATAAGAATAGGCCCAATATTAACCTCCAATTGTCGAATTTCCAACACTGTTGACATACTTTATTTTCATTAAAATTCATAATCAGGCCATTAATATAATCAACACAAATCCTGATTCGAAAGAAACATTTAACCAATAACATGCAACTCTGAGCCTAAGATTCTTGAAAATTGAACATGTACAAACTCCCTTTAAAAGAAATTCCCAATAAAATACAAAGTCATATAATTCCCGAGGAGAAACAAAACCACATCGCACACAGGTGCCTTTTAAACTTTGATGGGACCATGATCATGCTAGGGTTTAACACAAAAATGGAGGGAATAACAATAAATCGATCAAATGGAAAGTCCTCAGGGCTATAGATAACCCATGGCTCCTTTCTTTTTCAACCAAATTTATCACAGAGAGGTAATAACAAAGACTCGATCAAGAGATTTTCTTTGAAGTCAAAGATATCTCATGCTCCTTTTAAAAAAAATAATTGCAAAGATGTAACGAGAGATGGCTCAATCGAGAAAGATTCTTAGAAAACAAAGATCACGCGTGCCCCCCTTTTTGTCCTAAAATAAGTTATCACAGAGAAGCAACCACATGTAATCAAGAATAGTCTTGGAAGAACAAAGACTTTGTGCTCTTTTAAAATCACCACAGTCATTTAAATTATAACCCAAAAACTTGACAGTGAGGGTAAATAAACATAACATTCAACCACCTCCAATGGATAATGAGAGGAGAAAATTCCTATAAACATGGTGAAAAGAATGCTCAAGAACAATCCATGGCCACCCAACACATATACAGACTTCCATTCAAAGTTATGGGCGATACAAAGATTCGATTGTGCAATGCTTTTGACAATAATGACAGTGAATTAAATGCCATAACAAACGATATCTCGGGGCTCGACCAAACAAAGAAAGAACAATGAAACTCTCAATAATCTGCATTGAAACACAAAATAATGAAACGTAATGACCACCAAGAGGAAATGAGTGACAACAATTAATACCCAGTCTAGTGGTAAAAACCCACATAATAAAAACTCAGAGGTTGTTACACCATTTTCATAATTTTCCACAGAGAACCAGAATAAAACCCCAAGATGACCAACATGTTTTACAACAAAAACACCAATGGAAAGGCTACCCACAACAATAAAATCCATTCTTTCTTTTAAAATGCCAACATTCCATAGTATTCACAGAAGAAACCATAAGCACAACACTGATACATAGTCGAAACTTAAGAAAAACACAGACCTCATTTATTTCTAATCCAAAAAATTGATTCATAACACAGAAGGACCATCATGGATGGAAATTAAAGGAACCATACTTGGAAATCTCACTTGAGGGAAGATTTGGACTGTTTTTTCCTTTCAAAACCAGAAATCGCGGAGCCTCTACAACTACCAGAGCCGAAAAAACCAAATGCAACTATGGCTAGGGTGACAAGGTCGAGGGTGGTTTGGAGTGATGTGCATTAAATGCATGTCACTTCCTTCTTCATCCCTACTCAATTCAATGTACAAGCCGACCCATAACCATAACATCAACCATTAATTCAAACAACAATCCATTGCTATATCCATTGCATAGCGCACCACCCTAAGTTGTGTCAAAACATTTAACAACAACCAAATGCTACAACATTATCATATATGCTTCAAACATAATCCTTTATTCAAGCGCATAAGTCTAGAAGCTAGGTCTATCACCTTTCATTTGTCACCATTGAAATAATGTTAGGACTTGTTCATATATTTTTTCCTTTTGTTTTGTTCAAGCTCCCATATCATCTTTTGCATGAAATCATGTATAAGATCATTAATCAATGTTTAATGCATAACATAACACATGTAAAAAAATAATCCTTATATCCATAACACTGCCATGTATTGCGAGCGAACATCAACACCATCTAGTAATAACACATCAACCAACCATGTTGTCATAACGAATAAAACCATGACTTGCATCATCAACTGTAGAAGACTGTGTAGGCATCATCATAATAGAAAACCAAAATATATGCATAACACATCCATCATAGCGCCACTAGTCTGCAAGGGGGTCCCACCTACTAGTTAATTATTATTATTATAAATAAA